>BOPN01001975.1:85828-95828 GCA_017312705.2 Penaeus japonicus | reverse complement strand
GAGTGGGTGGAATGAGAGTAAGGGGGGGGGGGGGGTAGACGTGAGGCGAGACGAAGGAGAGTTTGGTTGTTGGGGCCTGTGTCCTTGTTTGATGGGGGGGGGGGGGGGGAGGAGTAGTCAAGATAGGAAGCGCTTCTGGTTTTGTTTACAGTTTTGTTGAGTTTCCCCCTCGTTTTTGGCTGGAATTTGCCCTTGATTCCAGCTCGGGTTTATATCATTTCTTATTTCATTTTTTTTATCCTTGTTTCTTTTTTATCTTTATTAGGATTTTGAAAGTGTATTTTCAAATTGAGAAACTTTCCACGTTTGTGTTTATTTTTTTTATTTCGCCTTTACCTATTCTTTTATCTCTTTCTTTATCACATTTATACCCTCCCTCATCTCTTTAATTTAGACCTTTTGTATTTCCTTTATCTTCTTGGTCTTTCTTCTCCGTTTATTTATCGGACACCTTCCTCTTCATCTTCCTTCGCACTAGTCTCATTTTTTGTATTTTCGCCTCAACTCCTCTTCCTTCTCTTTCTTCTTCTCATTCTGTTTCCTCCTTCTTTTCTTCCATTTCCACCTCCTTTTTCCCCCTTCTCCTTCCCCCTTACCCTCCACCTCTCACCATTCCCTCTCCTAACCCCCGTTTCTTCTCCTCTTTCCCTCACTTCTCCCTCCCCTCTCCCTCTTCCTTCTACCTCTCACCTTTCCCCTTCCTCCCTTCCCCTACCCTTCACTTCCCCTCCCTTTATCCCTCCTTTCTCTTCCCTCCCCCCTCTCTTTATCCCTCCTTTCCCTTCCCTCCCCCTCCCCCCCAATCTCCTCCCCTCACTCTTCCCCTCTTCCCATCCCCTCACTCTTCCTTTCCCCATCCTCCCCTCACTCTTCCTTTCCCCATCCTCCCTTCCCCTACCCGTTCTCCTCCCTCCGCCAGCGCTCACGCCCACGCCCACGCCCGCGCAATGTCGCTTCCCCCCGACTCGCGGCAAAGAGCCATTTTGATCCATTCAGAACATCGCTGTCGGGGGCGTAGGGAGCGGGGGCAGTGAGGGGACGGGTGGGGGGTGGGGTGAGGGGAGGGAGGGAGGGAGGGAGGGGGCGAGAATAGGGGGCGTCGCGTGGGTCGCTCTCTCGTTCTCTCACGTGTCTGCTCTGCTTTTCTGATTCCTACCTCTTCCTGATTGCGCCTCCGCTCCCTTTCTTCCTTCACCATATTTTTCTCTCTCTTTCTCCTTTCTCATTTGCCATCACTCTCTCTTTCACTCTCTTACTCACTCGTAATTGACCTCATTTGTTTGTCTCTCTTTCGGTTGTCTCTCTGTCACCTCCACCTCCGCGCTCTCTTCTGATCCATTCAGCTAGTCGCTCTCTTTCTCGCTCTCTCCGTTCCCCGCCTCTCTCTCTCTCTCTCTCTCTCTCTCTCTCTCTCTCTCTCTCTCTCTCTCTCTCTCTCTCTCTCTCTCTCACTCTCTCACTCTCTCACTCCCTCTTCTTCCCTCTCTCCCTCTTCCCCCTTCTCTCTCTCTCTCTCTCTCTCTCTCTCTCCCCTTTTATCTTTCTTTTCTCTATTCTATTCTCTTTCTCCTCCCTCTCTCTCTTCTCGCCTCTCCTCCCTTTCTTTCTTCTTCTATTCTATTCTCTTCTCTCCCTCTCCCTCTCTCTTCGCCTCTTATTTCCCTCTCCGCTCTTTTCTTTTTCCTCCTGCTCTCCCCCTCCCCCTCCCCCTCTCTACCTTTTTTTCTTTGCGAACCTCGCCAATATAGGTCACTGTGAACGTTCTCACCGACCTGGTGCCGCGCGCCCCCTCACCCTCCTCCCTTTTCCTCAAATGTGTGTGTGTGGGTGTGGGTGTGGGTGTGTCTGTGTCTGTGCATGTGTGTGTGTGTGGGTGGGTGTGTGTGGGTGTGTGTGGGTGTGGGTGTGGGTGTGTGTGGTTATGTGTGTGTCTGTGGGTGTGTGCATATCTTTGTGTGCGTGTGTGTGTATGTGTATGTATGTGTGTGCGTGTGTGTGTATGTTTATGTATGTGTGTGTGTATGTGTGTGTGTGTGTGTGTGTATCCGTGCATGTCTTTTTGTCTAGTGTGTATAACTCCTCGTGTTTCTTTGTTCTCCTTCACCGTTCATTACCTGTTTCAGATACCATTTTTCTCCCATTCTTCTCCTTAGCTGTTTCACTGTCTTCTCTTTTTCTTCATTTTCGTCTTCCATTGCTAGCCTCCCCCCCCTCTCTCTCCGTCTCTCTCTCTCTCTCTCTCTCTCTCTCTCTCTCTCTCTCTCTCTCTCTCTCTCTCTCTCTCTCGCCTCTCATTCTCCTCTCGCTCTTTTTCTCTCCCGCTCCCCCCTCCCCCCTCCCCCTCTCTACCTTTTTTTCTTTGCGAACCTCGCCAATATAGGTCACTGTGAACGTTCTCACCGACCTGGTGCCGCGCGCCCCCTCACCCTCCTCCCTTTTCCTCAAATGTGTGGGTGTGGGTGTGTCTGTGTATGTGTGTGTGTTTGGGTGGGTGTGTGTGGGTGTGTGTGGTTGTGTGTGTGTCTGTGGGTGTGTGCATATCTTTGTGTGCGTGTGTGTGTATGTGTATGTATGTGTGTGCGTGTGTGTGTATGTTTATGTATGTGTGTGTGTATGTGTGTGTGTACCATGAGGACTATAATTTTTCTTGGCGTTACTTTTAAGCATACGAATAGTTATCCGCGACTTAGAATTTATTTGTTTACGATCCTCTTTTTCACCTTTTTACTTTTTTTTCCTTTTCCTGTCCTTGCGAGAGTGAAAAGGGAATTCTTTATGATCCGTCTTGTCTGAAGAAATGCGTCCCCTCGCCGCTCTCCTGTCGGCTGAGGTCTTTTTCCTCTGCAATACCTGTTTGGTTGATGGCGCCGGGGAAAGTCTTGCTCTGAGTCGGAATTCCCTCCTGCGCGGGGTCAGTCGCGAGCCTCTTCCACGGTTTGTTCGGGGCTCTACGTTACGTGTGTCAGTTTTCTTTGCGATCGTCTGTTTCGGCTTTGGTAGGGTGGTTGTGCTGTGTTCGATGTTCGCTCGGTCGGTCTGTCTCTTTCTCTCTCTCTTTCTCTCTCTCTCTCTCTCTTTCTCTCTCTCTCTCTCTCTCTCTCTCTCTCTCTCTCTCTCTCTCTTCTCTCTCTCTCTCTCTCTCTCTCTCTCTCTCTCTCTCCTTCTCTCTCTCTCTCTCTCTCTCTCTCTCTCTCTCTCTCGAAGAAGAAGAAGAAGAAGAAGAAGAAGAAGAAGAAGAAGAAGAAGAAGAAGAAGAAGAAGAAGAAGAAGAAGAAGAAGAAGAAGAAGAAGAAGAAGAAGAAGAAGAAGAAGAAGAAGAAGAAGAAGAAGAAGAAGAAGAAGAAGAAGAAGAAGAAGAAGAAGAAGAAGAAGAAGAAGAAGAAGAAGAAGAAGAAGAAGAAGAAGAAGAAGAAGAAGAAGAAGAAGAAGAAGAAGAAGAAGAAGAAGAAGAAGAAGAAGAAGAAGAAGAAGAAGAAGAAGAAGAAGAAGAAGAAGAAGAAGAAGAAGAAGAAGAAGAAGAAGAAGAAGAAGAAGAAGAAGAAGAAGAAGAAGAAGAAGAAGAAGAAGAAGAAGAAGAAGAAGAAGAAGAAGAAGAAGAAGAAGAAGAAGAAGAAGAAGAAGAAGAAGAAGAAGAAGAAGAAGAAGAAGAAGAAGAAGAAGAAGAAGAAGAAGAAGAAGAAGAAGAAGAAGAAGAAGAAGAAGAAGAAGAAGAAGAAGAAGAAGAAGAAGAAGAAGAAGAAGAAGAAGAAGAAGAAGAAGAAGAAGAAGAAGAAGAAGAAGAAGAAGAAGAAGAAGAAGAAGAAGAAGAAGAAGAAGAAGAAGAAGAAGAAGAAGAAGAAGAAGAAGAAGAAGAAGAAGAAGAAGAAGAAGAAGAAGAAGAAGAAGAAGAAGAAGAAGAAGAAGAAGAAGAAGAAGAAGAAGAAGAAGAAGAAGAAGAAGAAGAAGAAGAAGAAGAAGAAGAAGAAGAAGAAGAAGAAGAAGAAGAAGAAGAAGAAGAAGAAGAAGAAGAAGAAGAAGAAGAAGAAGAAGAAGAAGAAGAAGAAGAAGAAGAAGAAGAAGAAGAAGAAGAAGAAGAAGAAGAAGAAGAAGAAGAAGAAGAAGAAGAAGAAGAAGAAGAAGAAGAAGAAGAAGAAGAAGAAGAAGAAGAAGAAGAAGAAGAAGAAGAAGAAGAAGAAGAAGAAGAAGAAGAAGAAGAAGAAGAAGAAGAAGAAGAAGAAGAAGAAGAAGAAGAAGAAGAAGAAGAAGAAGAAGAAGAAGAAGAAGAAGAAGAAGAAGAAGAAGAAGAAGAAGAAGAAGAAGAAGAAGAAGAAGAAGAAGAAGAAGAAGAAGAAGAAGAAGAAGAAGAAGAAGAAGAAGAAGAAGAAGAAGAAGAAGAAGAAGAAGAAGAAGAAGAAGAAGAAGAAGAAGAAGAAGAAGAAGAAGAAGAAGAAGAAGAAGAAGAAGAAGAAGAAGAAGAAGAAGAAGAAGAAGAAGAAGAAGAAGAAGAAGAAGAAGAAGAAGAAGAAGAAGAAGAAGAAGAAGAAGAAGAAGAAGAAGAAGAAGAAGAAGAAGAAGAAGAAGAAGAAGAAGAAGAAGAAGAAGAAGAAGAAGAAGAAGAAGAAGAAGAAGAAGAAGAAGAAGAAGAAGAAGAAGAAGAAGAAGAAGAAGAAGAAGAAGAAGAAGAAGAAGAAGAAGAAGAAGAAGAAGAAGAAGAAGAAGAAGAAGAAGAAGAAGAAGAAGAAGAAGAAGAAGAAGAAGAAGAAGAAGAAGAAGAAGAAGAAGAAGAAGAAGAAGAAGAAGAAGAAGAAGAAGAAGAAGAAGAAGAAGAAGAAGAAGAAGAAGAAGAAGAAGAAGAAGAAGAAGAAGAAGAAGAAGAAGAAGAAGAAGAAGAAGAAGAAGAAGAAGAAGAAGAAGAAGAAGAAGAAGAAGAAGAAGAAGAAGAAGAAGAAGAAGAAGAAGAAGAAGAAGAAGAAGAAGAAGAAGAAGAAGAAGAAGAAGAAGAAGAAGAAGAAGAAGAAGAAGAAGAAGAAGAAGAAGAAGAAGAAGAAGAAGAAGAAGAAGAAGAAGAAGAAGAAGAAGAAGAAGAAGAAGAAGAAGAAGAAGAAGAAGAAGAAGAAGAAGAAGAAGAAGAAGAAGAAGAAGAAGAAGAAGAAGAAGAAGAAGAAGAAGAAGAAGAAGAAGAAGAAGAAGAAGAAGAAGAAGAAGAAGAAGAAGAAGAAGAAGAAGAAGAAGAAGAAGAAGAAGAAGAAGAAGAAGAAGAAGAAGAAGAAGAAGAAGAAGAAGAAGAAGAAGAAGAAGAAGAAGAAGAAGAAGAAGAAGAAGAAGAAGAAGAAGAAGAAGAAGAAGAAGAAGAAGAAGAAGAAGAAGAAGAAGAAGAAGAAGAAGAAGAAGAAGAAGAAGAAGAAGAAGAAGAAGAAGAAGAAGAAGAAGAAGAAGAAGAAGAAGAAGAAGAAGAAGAAGAAGAAGAAGAAGAAGAAGAAGAAGAAGAAGAAGAAGAAGAAGAAGAAGAAGAAGAAGAAGAAGAAGAAGAAGAAGAAGAAGAAGAAGAAGAAGAAGAAGAAGAAGAAGAAGAAGAAGAAGAAGAAGAAGAAGAAGAAGAAGAAGAAGAAGAAGAAGAAGAAGAAGAAGAAGAAGAAGAAGAAGAAGAAGAAGAAGAAGAAGAAGAAGAAGAAGAAGAAGAAGAAGAAGAAGAAGAAGAAGAAGAAGAAGAAGAAGAAGAAGAAGAAGAAGAAGAAGAAGAAGAAGAAGAAGAAGAAGAAGAAGAAGAAGAAGAAGAAGAAGAAGAAGAAGAAGAAGAAGAAGAAGAAGAAGAAGAAGAAGAAGAAGAAGAAGAAGAAGAAGAAGAAGAAGAAGAAGAAGAAGAAGAAGGAGAAGAGGAGGGGTGTAGGATATAATATTTAGAGAGGGAATGGCATCCCCTTCAGAACGAGTAGTGATCCGATCTCACGCCCTTTCGAAAACAAAAAGACATATCAGAGTCTCTTTCACCTTTTATTTTTTTCCCCATATTTCCTTTTCCTTGAATATTTCTATCTCTTCCCTCTCGTGCTTTCTTCTAGTTTCTAGAAAGTGGAAACCGCCCACAGCGAAGCAGAAGAAAAGCTAAAAACGATCCGCTCTTTCTCCCACGGCTGTCGGGTTCCTCCTCCGCTAATACCTTCCCCCTCAACGGACCCCCGGGGAAAAAAATACTTCGTAAGATATAACAGGAAATGTTCAGGCGAGCTTGCGGGGGGAAAAAAGTTTCTTAACAAAGTTGAAGGTGTTAAGATAGGGGGAAGGGGAAGGGGTGTAGGTGGAGGGGGGAATCAAATAGGTTAGCTAGGAAGGGGGGGGAGGGGGGAAGAGGAGGAGAGAGAGGGAATAAAGTAAGGTTACAAGGAGGAGGGATTTATGCCGCATGCATCTCAAGATCCCCGTTTGTCTCGGGCGTCGAGAGTGCCAGGGCAACCACCTGACGAGTTTACATTTTGCTGTCCTTGCGAGGGTGAGAAGGGGAAAGGGCGGAGGAGAAGGGAGAGCGGGGCGAACAGGGCGAGGCGTAAGGGAGAGTGGTGGCCAGCTAAAGGGATCGCCAGCTCAAGAACAGAGATGCTGGAGAGGGAATGGGAAATAACCTCTAAGCCTTGCTATGACCTGGCGACCGCCCGATAGCCATGACCTGGTTGCGTGATGGTGCAGGAATCGGCGCACACCGGGAGGAGAGGGGGGGGGGGGAGGTGGGAGGTGGGAAGGGGGAGAGAGGACGCTGCAGTCCTAGCGACGGACTGCAGCGGGCAAGACCGGCTTGCAGTGTCGGCCGGGAAACAAAGTGCTTTTGAGTGCCGGGCTTTATCTCGCTTCGCTGGAAAGAGTTGCGCGCTCCGGGTGCACTAAGCAGTGATTGCATTAGCCGCGGGACGCGTTTGTTATGGTGTTTTGCGGACGAGGATTCGGGAGTGCGTGACTTGACGCGAGGACCACGTGGCAGCATTGGGGGCGGGGGCGGGGAGGAGGGGGAGGGGAAGGAGCGTGGAGAGCCTGCAGGTCCCCGGCATCAACACCGCCAACAGGACAGACGGCGGCGGAGGAGAGGTCCGCCCGGCAGCCCCGCACAGTGTACATTGTGTTGCCGCGGCGGGGGGCAGCATCAGCACACGCTCCGCCTACACACACTTGTTCAAGACTTGTGTGAGCGGTGTGCGTGTGTGTGTGTGTCGCAGCACCAACGCACGACCTATGTGAACGCAAGTTCGTTTTTGAAATTCACAGCGGCGCGTGTATATTTCCGTGCTTTTCTTTGAATACACTCGCTTGCGCGACCGCTTTCGCACTTTATTCCACGAACTTGTGCTTTCCCGTGAACGAGTGTGCGTGTCAACCCGCGCCCGCTTCTTAGTGTTGGGGTGAGATGCACGGGACGGACAGGAAAGAGATAACGGAAAGGAAGTGAGAAATTAATTGCCAAATTGTTCCTTCGGTATTGTCGAAGGAAGACGACCGTGCGCTGCTTTCGGCGGGGAAACTGCTCGCTCGTGCGCGTGTGCAATTGAGTGTGCTTGCGTGAGCGTGCCTGTGCGTATGTGAGCGTGTGCGTGCATCAGGGTACAGTGTGACGAGACTGCCAAAAGGGGAGGAGAGAGTGCCGGAGGTGGGGGCTCGCTCGCTCGGCTGTTGTCCCCGCCCCTCCTCACGCCCCCTCCCCACACCCACCTTCTGGAGTCTGACGGAGGTGGAAGACGTGTTTGGGCAGTGGAAGAAGAGCGGTGGATGTGGAAGAGGAGGTTGAGGAGGCAGGAGCAGCGGCAAGGGGGGGCGGGAGTGGACCAACAAGTGGCTAAGCTTTCTCGTGATCAATACGCCAGGCCCTCCCTCCGACCTCACCCCCTTCCCTCCCTCCCCCTCCATCTCACCCCTCCGGAGGAAGCCCCTTCATCCTCCTCCTCCTACTCCTCCTCTTACCCCCACTCCACTCGCGCTGAGTCTCCTCCCGTCCGCCCTGCCTATCGCACGCCCACGCGCCTACGTTGATACTCGGGAGGTGGAACACGCCCACCCATTTACGCCTGCCTGCTTGCTCCGCCCATGCATGCCACGCCTGGTGTGTCACTCGTCTCCCGCCCACTCGCTGCGCCCTGGAGACACCCACTCCGCCCACTGTGCACGCCCACGCACGCCCGACGACCTGACTCGCCCCATCGCATGCCTGACAGCTGAGACCCATTCTTTAAGTCGCCATCCGAGGGACTCGTTGCCTTAAGACTCGCTCCCTCTCAGTACCCCCATCCTTCCCCGCTGGGCATGAAGACTTCCATCGGGCGACCAATCGGACACCGTTGTGACACGTCGCGCAGAACACCCGAAACGACTGCTTTCGCCCGTGCCCTTTCCCCGCCTCTCGAGTCACCACCATCCACGTGGTGAGGGATACCGCCACGCCCACCCACACGCCCCCGACCGTCCGCCCTTCGCCTCCCCCATCCCCCGATCCCCGCCCCCCTTCCGTGACGGCCCTCAACCTCGGGTCAAGACTGTGCTCGGCCCATCAGCAGGTTCACGGCTGGTTCCACCACACCGGCAACATGGTCAAGATCATGTTCAGGACTGTCCTGGGCTACGGTGAGTCCCGGGCGTCCGACCTGGAGCGGCTGCCCTTCCCGTCGCCTTGTACGAGTAGGACTCGAGCAAAGATTGCCCTGATGGGATCCAACAGATGCGCTTGCTCTGCCTAAGAAGTGTACTTTTGGGGTTTACCTTCACTAGGGAAGCTTGCTTGTTTAGATGCGTTTTGGACGGTGCTTATCCAAGCGGTTAGGCCTATGGTGATCATTTAGAAATTGAATTCCACTATTATGCTTATAGATGGCTGTATATCTGCAATGTATCTCTCGTGACCAATATGAATTGTTGGTATCACGAATTTTATCCCTTTAAAAGAAGCATAATTGGTTTAAGTTTCTCGTAAGCTGCCTCTTATTACGAGTAATTGCTAGCGACAGTGGCAAAACAAAAACTTTTAATTATCTGCTCTTAAAATGTATCATTGTTAAAGAAATTTCGTCGATAGTTCGTTCAGATCACGCTGTATACATAGGGAACGGGTTATGATGGAGCTTGCATGTTACACCAGACGTTACCAGGTCAATAAGGACGAATCGTGATGAAAGATGCACACGGTATAGCACTTATGCACGGCGCTAGTGTGGCTTTGTTCTTTGTTTGCAGGCATATTGTTACTGTGGGAGCGTGTGTTGTGTTGGTAAATGGGACTGAGAGATGTTAGATAGGAAGAAAGAATGTGATAGGGAAATGATTATGTGCCCCCTCTCTTCTCTCTCTCTCTCTCTCTCTCTCTCTCTCTCTCTCTCTCTCTCTCTCTCTCTCTCTCTCTCTCTCTCTCTCTCCCCCCCCACCCTCTCTCTCCCTCTCTCCCTTTTCCCCCTCCCCCCCCCTCCCCTCCCTCCAAATGTGTTCTACTTGGTAATAGAAATATTATTAAGTGTCACGTACAATTTTTTGAGGATTTAGCATTTCATGTTGATTTTTGGTGGTGCTTTACCACTTTCAATAATGATGTCCAAATGATGTAAATTTCATTGACTGAAATACCAGTGTCACTAGTCTTACACTCTTGTATTTCACAAATAGGAAATGACAATTACAACAAGGAAATCTATATGTGAAACATTTTATATATGATTTTGTTGAACAAGTATATCCGTTTGATCCAACTAATAAAAATAAGCACCAATCACTGGCTGGAGAATCTAATGGTTTTGATTGTATTTATTGAGCAAGGAAAGAGTTGTGAGGAGGTCTACCAATACCTCCCTAAACTTTTGAATTCACTGATTCCTTTCCCTTGCAGCTGTCAGGACCGTATGAGTGTTGGGTAAAATCACCTAATAGTGAATTCTCTTCTTCAAGGTTGTATGAAATACAGAGACAGTTGCGTCTGCACTCACTCACACACACACACACACACTCTCTCTCTCTCTCTCTCTCTCTCTCTCTCTCTCTCTCTCTCTCTCTCTCTCTCTCC
>BOPN01001975.1:77500-80000 GCA_017312705.2 Penaeus japonicus | reverse complement strand
CCTGCAACTAGTTCTCCGTGTCCTTATGTCTCTGTTCGATTTTCTTCTCTTATTGGTCTTCCTCGTCCACCAACTAATCCCCCCCCTTCCCCATCTCCCTCCTTCTCATTTCCCTCTTCTCCCCACAACCATTATCACCACCCTCCTCCTAACCATCATAATTATCATCATCGCCATCATAATTATCATCATTATCACCCTCACAATTATCAACATCCTCACCATCACAATTATCACCATTATCATCACCACCACCGTCGCTACCACCATTATCCACCTCCTCCTTCACCAGCGCTTCCCCATCCATCTTCCCCATTACCTCCACCTCCACCTCCACCTCCACCTCCACCTCCACCTCCACAAGCCGCCCCGTGCGTCTCCCTCTCTGGCGTTTCAAGTAATTTCCTGACGCAGGTCTTCAGATTTCCCGGTAATTGGAGATAATTCAGCCTTTCTGCCGAGGCCATGAGGGAAGAGACGGGAGTAAGTAAGAGAGGAGAAAAGGAAGGGGTGGGAAGGTAGGGAGGGAGTGAGTGAGTGAAGGAATGAGGGAAATGAGTAAGAGAGGAGGGAGTGGGAAGGAAGTGAGTGAGTGAGGGAGGGTGGGAGGGAATGAGGGAGAGAGGGAGGGAGGAAATGAGGTAGGGAGGGAGAGAAGGAAGGTAGATATTAAGTAAGATATGAGAAGGGATGAGAAGGGAGGGAGGTAGGAAAGAGGGAAATGAGTAAGAAGGGGGGGGGGGTGAGGGAGGGAGGGAGGGAAGGAAATGTGTAATAGAAGAGGGGATAGGGAGGGAGGGAGAGTAGGAAATCAGTAAGGGAGGAGGCGGTTGGGAAGGGAGGAAAGGAAATTTATGAAAGAGGAGATGCGGAAAAAAGAATCGATAAAGAGGAAAGAATGAAGCGTGAATAAGAGAGCGGGAGAGGAGATAAGTATGGACGAGGGAAGGAAAGAAGTCAGGGGGAAGATAAAAGAGATAAAAAGAGAGGGAAGCAGGGTGGAGAAAGATGCGTGAGGTCAGAGGAGCTCTAAATGAACGACGAGTAAGGAGTAGGGCGAGGAATTCACTAGAGGGAGGGATTAGGTAGGTGGCATGGTCTAGGGAGAGAGAACGGCGGTGGATTGATGAATACGGAGGGAGAGGGTGAGAGGCAGTGAGGGTAAAGTTGAGGGAGAGGGAAAAATAGACGGAGAAAGACACACACACACACACACACACACAGACAAACACACACACAGACAAACACACACACACAGACAAACACACACACAGACAAACACACACACAGACAAACACACACACACAGACAAACACACACACAGACAAACACACACACACAGACAAACACACACACACAGACAAACACACACACACAGACAAACACACACACACAGACAAACACACACACACAGACAAACACACACACACAGACAAACACACACACACACACACACACACACACACACACACACACACACACACACACACACACACACACACACACACACACACACACACACACACACAGACAAACACACACATGCAGATAAACAGACACAGAAGAGGACGTTGAGGGATAAGTACAGTAGATCGATAGACCAACAGATGGGTATAAAGAAAGAGAATGAACGAAATGGAAAAGACAAATAGACAGTCAGGTAGACAGAGAGAGATGATTTGGGGAGACGAATAGAGCGAGATGGGAGATTTTTAAGGAAAGAGAACATGTAAGAGAAATGTACGGAAAGGGAAGAGAAAGAGACAAAGACAAATATAGAGAGAGGGAGAAGATGAGCAAAGGAGACGTTTCTTGATCAATGGCGGATTCTAAAGAGAGTCAGGACAAGAACACACGGTCGCGCAGACGAGAGTGAATGTTGTAGAGAAAGGAATAAGAAGAAAATTATTTGTAGGCCCAGAGGAAGAGTAAACGATGAAGGGAGGAAGAGGGAGAAAGGCAGATAGATAGATTGATAGAATTAGAAAGAGAGAACAAACGTGGGCGACCGCTAGCAGTGGGCGGACTCAGAGAACCACGTGGGCGTGCACGTGTCGAAAGAGAAGGAGGGAGGGAGGGAGGTAGGGGGGTAGACAGAGACAGACCGGTGACCCACGCCCTTCCTCCTCCTCCTCCTCCTTCTCCTCCTCCTCCCCTCTCCTTTTCCCTCCATCCACACAAAGCCCCCCCCCCTGGCCTGAGTCTAGCTGGTGTCTGTCTCATCTATTCTGCGTTATATTATGAGAGGGAGATCCTGATTGCTTTCTTCTTGTTTCTCGTTTTATTTACTCTGGCTTTATCGTTATTCCCTTCTCTATTCCTTCAACTCTTTTTTCCTTGTTTTCCAATGTCCCATTTTGTAGCTGTTTTGCCTATTGTTTATATATATGTGTGTGTGTGTTTGGGGTGTGTGATATTTGATCTGTGATATATTTATCTCTTCCTATTCCATCCTCATGTTATAGGTAACTTTGTAAAGTTTCTCCTGAAACTGACTCCA
>BOPN01001975.1:67500-70000 GCA_017312705.2 Penaeus japonicus | reverse complement strand
AAGATGAATAATAGCAATAAGAAGAAGGAAAATCAAAAAAGATAGATGAGGGTTAAGGGATAAGATAAAGGAAAAGACAGAAGAGAGAAAAAAGAGTAATTGAACGCTGAAAATACGAAGAGAAATGCTAATCCAAACCATGAGACGAAAAAGTGAAAAAAAAAGAACGGCGAAAGCTGTTTGAAAGCGAGAGTTACGGGATGGAAAAGATGAAATCGAGGAGAGAGGAATCACGTAGACGAACGCAATTAAAAGGAGGAAAGAATGTGATAATAAAGGGAAACAAAAACGATAGAATATGGAATAACTAGAAGGTGGAAGCATCTGTGGGAGAAGGAGGAGGGGGATGGCAGTAGGCAGTGCTTGGTGAGGTGTCGCTGTGCCATGTTTTGTTTCATGGCAATTCGACCGTGACTGTTGCCGGATGGTGAGTGAGGAGGGAGGGAGGGAGGGAGAGAGGGAGGGAGGGAGGGAAGGGGAGGTTGGGAGGGAGGGAGGGAGGGAGGGAGGGAGGGAGGGAAGGAAGCGAGCGAGCAGGGAAGGGCACAGGAGGGATGAAGAGAGAGGGGAAGGTAAGGAAAGTGTGAGTGATTATACGGGAAGGATGGGAGTGTGAGGGAGAAAAGGGAAAGAGAGAGAGAGAGAGAGAGAGAGAGAGAGAGAGAGAGAGAGAGAGAGAGAGAGAGAGAGAGAGAGAGAGAGAGAGAGTGAGTTCGTAGAGAGAAAGAGAGGGAAACATAAAAAAAAGAGTGAGACAAAGAGAAAGGGGGAGAGGAGGAGAGCTTTTGAGTGTCAGAGGGAAGCAACAGCTCATAGATACAAGGTGCCTTAAATGCACCTCGTGACGGGAGAGGAGCGAGGGAAGCAAGCAAAGGGTCATGATTTGCATAAAGCACCGTGTCACTCACAGTCTGGGAGGGGGTGGGGCATGGTGGGGGGGGGGCATAGTCGACGTATGCTCTTTCCACACAATGGGAGAGAAATGACATGCACGCACAGCTTTGCATGCACACTTCTCTTGCCTTCACTTTCGCAAATGCATTCGTATGTGCATAAGAATATTCGTGAATATAAGTACGTTTTTGTGTGTGTCTATAAACAGATGTCCTTACCGTCAAACATGTGTTATTGTTCCATACATACAGCGGCCTCGAGGCCGTACATGTCTGATGAGCTGCCACTTACAGTCACACGCGCGCACACACATACGCACACGCTGCCTTCATTAATTATTTATCTTTAACGGTTCCTTGTAAGGAGACAAGTTGAAGGACTTGCCTGCTCTCTCTTTTTTCCCTCGCGCTTTCTTCCTCTCTTTCCGTTCTTCACCTCTTTCGCTCGCCGTTCCTCCCTTGGTTAGTGTAGCAGGGAAAGGGCACAGAATTTATTTATAGGAGAGAAGAGATAGAGATGGGAAGGAGATCGTGGATCTGTTCTGAAACACCGACAGACTGACAGAGAAACAAACAGACAGACAGACAAACAGATAGACAGACAAAGACAAAAAGAAAAACAAGCCTGAAAACACGAGGACAAAGATACAGAGAAAACAAAAGTGTGAAAAAGTATTGGGCATAAAAAATGACGGAGAGATATAAACGAGTTGGCAAGCAGCAACTCCAGGCTTTTTTTTTTCTCCTTCTCTCTCTCTCTATTTTTTTTCTGCTTATGTTACTCTCACTCTCTTATGACGCACTGACCCTGTACAGAGTGCGGGGAGGTCGCCATGATGCACCTGCCCTTCTGCCCGATGTGAAGGAAGGGGCGCGGAGAGAGAGAGCTGAGCTAGGCTTACAGCTAAAGGATGTGAAGGAAGACGTGTGCAGTAATTATGTGATTTTTTGATGAGGTTCGCGTGCGTGTGTGTGTGTGTGTGTGTGTGTGTGTGTGTGTGTGTGTGTGTGTGTGTGTGTGTGTGTGTGTGTGTGTGTGTGTGTGTGCGTGCGTGCGTGCGTGCGTGCGTCATAGTACTTGCATTCGCCCTTGTAGAAAAGGTTACCATGACTCACCGTTAGCCATTGATCGGTGAGTCACTCGGGCGAAGACGGTGAATGAGTTTAGTGAATGAACGAGCAAATCAGCCTCGGAGATGATGTGTCAGAAAAGGGATACCGAGCAACAAAGGGGAAGGGATAGAAATCGCTGATGGCGTTGGTCAGGTCGAGGACAGAGTGAGGAGAAAGAAGAAGGGGAATAAATAAGGATGAATAAAGAAGAAATTAACAAAAGGAGTAGAAGAGAAGAAGAAGAAGAAAATTAGGAGGAGGAGAAGAAAATGAGGAGGAGAAGAAATAAGAAGAAGGAGAAGAAGGGGAGGGGAAGAGTAGGAAGAAGAAGAGAAGAAGGAGGAGGAGCAGGGGCAAGGGAGGCTAAGGTGTGAATGATTGTGTTGTTTGCTTTTTCCTCGTTGTTTTGTTTGTTGTGTAGTTTGGCAATGGTGATTATTATTTTTCTTTATTATATTCCTCTGTGTATCCCCCCATTCTCTCTCTCCCTCCTC
>BOPN01001975.1:27500-37500 GCA_017312705.2 Penaeus japonicus | reverse complement strand
TTCTCTCTCTCTCTCTCTCTCTCTCTCTCTCTCTCTCTCTCTCTCTCTTTCTTTCTCTCTTTCTCTCTCTCTCTCTCTCTCTCTCTCTCTCTCTCTCTCTCTCTCTCTCTCTCTCTCTCTCTCTCTCTCTCTCTCTCTCTCTCTCTCTCTCTCTCTCTCTCTCTCTCACTCGCTCTCTCATTCACTCACTCCTTTCTGTGTCACTGTCTCTCTCTTCCCCCCTACCTTCCCCCCCGCCATTTTCTCCCACTTACTCCTCTTCACGCCTCTCCCGTGCCGTCACCACGACCTCCTAGTGGATATTATCAGCCACGCCCTCTCCGCTGGCCGAAGCAAATAAGGGAAGGAGAAAAATTGAAGAAGGAGAAGAAGAGAAGTCGTATTGATGAAAATAACTAAGTGGGGAGAGAGATATAAAAACTGTATACAGTACATATATGAGAAAGAAAGGAAGAGAGAGGGAAAGGGAAAGAAAGACAGAAAGATAGATAAAAATAAGGAAAGAGAGAAAGAGAAAGAATGAGGAAAAGACAGACAGACAGACAGACAGACAGACAGACCAAATATTAGAGAGCGACAGAGAAGCAAGGGAAGAGAGAGGGTCACCATTCTGGTGTAATCTCTCTGAGTGACCCATTAGTCCCTCTTGTTAAAGTAATCTCCTTATTCATCCTCAGCAGCAGATTATTCATCGGCTTCATCAAATTTAATCAGTCGGAGGGAGAGAGAAATAGAAATTGAGAGATGAGGGAGAGAATGAGGAGGAAGATAGAGATAGAGAGGAAGGAGAGAGTGATATGGGGGGGGTGGAATGAGAGCTGGGAGAGAGAGAGAGAGAGAGACAGACAGACAGACAGACAGACAGACAGAGAAAGAGTGAAAGATGTCTGATAGAATTCAGACAAATACTAGGACAGAGCTCGGACGAGTGAGCTCGCCGAGGGGCGGGGCAGGTACAGAGATATGAGGATAAGGACAGCAGGAACCAGAATAGGGGACGGGCGGCAGGAGACACGACGGCGTAGGAGTCGGGAAACGTGTTGGTTTTTGCTGATGTTGACGGCATGATATTCGGAAGAGTGTTTCGTCCAGCGAGACACGAAGGGATGGAGAGGCACGGTGAAGGGGGAAGGGGGGGAGGGGGGAAGGGTGAGAGAGGGAGGGGCTTTGATGCACGCTTTCTGCTGAAATTATGGCGGTTGAAGGAATGTGGTCTTGTGAATCCCTCGCTGCCAAGGATGTCCTGCGCCGGGAGGTGGCGGTGCGGCGAGGGGGGGGGGGGGGAGAGAGATAAAGGTTGAGAGAAATAGAGAGAGATGAACAGGTAGATAGATTGACGGATATATAACAAGACAGATGGTAGAGATAGTCACACACACACACACACACACACACACACACACACACACACACACACACACACACACACACACACACACACACACACACACACACACACACACACACATATAGAGGAACTAAGCGGAGTGATGGTCTAGCATGCCTACATGTTTGCCTTTTACGAAGGACTCTTCCAGCTGCATCCACTCCAAGTGAAATAATCATTTGCACGCGGCCATGCTTTTAGTCCCCCTACCCCCCCCCCCACCCCCCGTACATGAACGTTTTCGACACAGACAGACACGGGCTCGCCCCCTTTCATTCACTTAATCCTTTTTTCCCTCCCGAGAGAATTGAGTTACAGACGATACTGTGAAAAGCTTCCTAACCCTTTTCGCGCCTGGTATTGGATCTCGATAACTTTTGAGGCGGCGAATGTGCGATATGTTTTTGGGTCTCTCTGATGCCCTTTCTCCTCTTTTATTGCTTTTATTTCTTCGTGTGGTTTTATTCTTGTTTCGATCTCTCTTTCTCTTTCTCTTACACTCTCTCTTTCTCTTACTCTCTCTCTTTCTCTTACTCTCTCTCTCTCTTTCTCTCTCTCTCTCTCTCTCTCTCTCTCTCTCTCTCTCTCTCTCTCTCTCTCTCTCTCTCTCTCCCTCTCTCTCCCCCTCTCTCTCTCTCTCTCTCTCTCTCTCTCTCTCTCTCTCTCTCTCTCTCTCTCTCTCTCTCTCTCTCTCTCTCTCTCTCTCTCTCTCTCTTTCTCTCTCTCTCTCCCTCTCTCTCTCTCTCTCTCTCTCTCTCTCTCTCTCTCTCTCTCTCTCTCTCTCTCTCTCTCTCTCTCTCTCTCTCTCTCTCTCTCTCTCTCTCTCTCTCTCTCTCTCTCTCTCTCTCTCTCTCTCTCTCTCTCTCTCTCTCCCTCTCTCTTCTCTCTCTCTCTCTCTCTCTCTCTCTCTCTCTCTCTCTCTCTCTCTCTCTCTCTCTCTCTCTCTCTCTCTCTCTCTCTCTCTCTCTCTCTCTCTCTCTCTCTCTCTCTCTCTCTCTCTCTCTCTCTCTCTCTCTCTCTCTCTCTCTCTCTCTCTCTCTCTCTCTCTCTCTCTCTCTCTCTCTCTCTCTCTCCCTCTCCCTCCCTCTCTCTCTCTCTCTCTCTCTCTCTCTCTCTCTCTCTCTCTCTCTCTCTCTCTCTCTCTCTCTCTCTCTCTCTCTCTCTCTCTCTCTCTCTCTCTCTCTCTCTCTCTCTCTCTCTCTCTCTCTCTCTCTCTCTCTCTCTCTCTCTCTCTCTCTCTCTCTCTCTCTCTCTCTCTCTCTCTCTCTCTCTCTCTCTCTCTCTCTCTCTCTCTCTCTCTCTCTCTCTCTCTCTCTCTCTCTCTTTCTCTCTTTCTCTCTTTCTCTCTTTTTCTCTTTCGGTTTTAGTTTGTCTGTCTTTCCTTACCCGCGCGCACACACAGCACAAAACATACAAGCACATATACACATGCACCTGCACACAAGCACACACACACACACACACACACACACACACACACACACACACACACACACACACACACACACACACACACACACACACACACACACACACACGTACAAACGCACAAACACACGTACACAAACGCCTACATATTGTCTGACTCTCCTTCAGTGTCCTTCCCTCTCCTTCTCTCTCCTTCCCTCTCCTTCCCTCTCCTTCCCTCTCCTTCCCTAACTCTTCTCGAGAGTGAAAAGGAGCGCTGACTGGCAGGTAGTTAGAGGGAGTAGAATCGGTGGCTGGAATGTAGGGAAACAGATCGGCGTTTCCTCCCTGCCACCCTCCCCCTCTTTTTTTGTCTTACGTTGATTCAAGGGGTTTGTTTAGCGATGGTCTGTGGATGTTGCCTACGTTCTTCTCATCAATTTTGGATTATCATATTTTCTTTTATCATTTTTTGTTCTATGTTTTCCTCATATTTCGTTATCATGTTTTCTCTCATCCCCTTTTTATGATCAAATATATTTTCACTGCTTTTTGTTATGTTTCCTTTCATCTCTTTTTTTTACTAGTATAGTCTTATTAACTTAATCCTTATTTTTTATTTACTATCTCTTTATTCTCTCTCTCTCTCTCTCTCTCTCTCTCTCTCTCTCTCTCTCTCTCTCTCTCTCTCTCTCTCTCTCTCTCTCTCTTTCTATCAGTCAGTTTATTTCTTTCTATATATCTATATATATCTATCTGCCTATTTATATATCCCATACCCCCTTCCTCCTACTCTCTCTCTCTCTCTTTCCCTCTCCTCCCCCTCCTTCTCCCATTCCTTCCCTCCCACTTTCCCTCTATCCATGCCCTGACCTCGCCATCTCTTCTCCTCTCTCTCTGACACACTCTTTGTCCTCTCCTCCTCCTCCTCCTCCCTCCCCATACCCTTCCTTCCCCAGTTCCCCCACCCCACCCCACCCCACCCCTCGCCTCACTGCGGAGCTTTCACCCTTAATGAAGTGAAGGAATTCATCCCGCCGGGAAAGCGAGGGGAAGAGGAAAGAAGCGACGAGGCAAAAGGAATGAGGAAAGAATGGGAAGACGAATAGGGAGATAGAAAGAATAAAGAAGAGGAAAAATATGTGTATATATATATATATATATATATATATATATATATATATATATATATATATATATATATATATATATATATATATATATATATATATATATATAGAGAGAGAGAGAGAGAGAGAGAGAGTGAGAGTGAGAGAGAGAGAGAGAGAGAGAGAGGGAGAGAGAGAGAGAATTATGAAGCATGTAGTAATGTCTTCACGGAAGAGGAAGACTATTTGGTCACTTTCGTAACTTTCCATGAGTTTAGGTCACTCGTGATGCTCTCTCTCTCTCCCTCCCTCTCTCTCTCTCTCTCTCTCTCTCTCTCTCTCTCTCTCTCTCTCTCTCTCTCTCTCTCTCTCTCTCTCTCTCCCTCCCTCCCTCCCTCCCTCCCTCTCTCTCTCTCTCTCTCTCTCTCTCTCTCTCTCTCTCTCTCTCTCTCTCTCTCTCTCTCTCTCTCTCTCTCTCTCTCTCTCTCGCTCTCGCTCTAGTTCTGTGTGCGTGTGTACGCGCGCGCGCGCGTGTGTGAGTGTGTTTGCGTTTGCGTTTGCGTGTTTGCTTCTTGCCATTCTCCTACCCTTCCTCATTCCCTAACCCCTGCTTCATCATCATTTTTTCTCTCTCCCTCCTTTTCTCTATCTCGGAATATGGATAATAACGACCGCAAGATTGATGAAGACCGGAAGATTTAAGACTGCGATGATAATTGCGATGAAGACGAACCGTGAGGCGCCGAAGGGGAAGGAGGGGGAGGGGGAGGAGGAGGAAGAAGCAGAATTGACCTACATAACTATCCCACACCTTAACTGCGTGTGCGTTGGGAGTGGGGATAGAGGAGGGGGTTAAGGGAGGGAGGGGGGATGATAAGAGACATGGCTAGGGGGTGAGGGGGGGGGGGAGAAGAGCCGTCAATGAACGTTACATAACACCCATGACTTCCGGCATCTCCAAGGGGTAGGGAGGGTGCAAGGGACATCAGTGAAGACTTTATGGAAGGATAGAGAATGAAAAAGAAATATTATCCTTCTCCATGGGCGCGGATTATTACTATCACCCTTCTGCCGTAGGGTGGAATAAGGGTAGGAAAGGGATAGAAAAGTAGAAAGTGTGGATAGTGTGTCTAATATGAGAGTGTTGAGGGAGCGTAGAGAATGGATGGGTTGGAAGAGTTGCGTATGGGGGGGGGGATGGGAATGGGGGGGGGGGTTGCTGGTAGTTGCGTAGGGGTGGTGGATGGGGGGGGGGGGGAGGGTTGCGTATTGCGTGTGACGGAGACGTTCCTGCTGGAACGTGTGACAGTGGATGACGAAAGTTCGGGTGATGGGATGCAGTTTTGGGTGCGTGTGTGTGTGTGTGTGGGGGGGGGTGGATTTGCCTATCTGACTGTCTGTTTTTTGAGTATGAGGTGATGGGTTTTAGAGAGGTGTGTGTGTGTGTGTGTGTGTGTGTGTGTGTGTGTGTGTGTGTGTGTGTGTGTGTGTGTGTGTGTGTGTGTGCGCGCTAAAATTCAAGCATTATCGGGTTTGTTCCCGACGTGACAAGATATGTGTATATATATATATATATATATATATATATATATATATATATATATATATATATATATATACATCACCACTTTTCGACATACGAAAGCATCTACGTGTGCGCAGAGGCTCCCGAGCAGGGCCAGGTGTGACACTGGAGTTTTTAGTCGCTTTTGGCAGCGCCGGGACCCGATGGCTGCTGCGATCTAGTTCCTTTTTATTATCATGACTGCCGTTTGTATCGTGGATGTTATTAGCGTGATGCGCTTGTGTGGATGTCGTTTGTTGTTTTCACCTCCGGGCTCATTGCGTTTTGCTGTGGCAGTGGCGTCATTGGTTGGGTTATTATAGCTGTTATCTTTTTATTGTTAGTGTTGTTATTGTTATTATTATCATTATTATTGTTATTATTGTTATTATTATTATTTTTATTATTATTATTATTATTATTATTATTGTTATTATTATTATTATCAGTGTTATTTTTATTGCTGATGTTTTTGTTATCATTATTATTGCTGTTGTTGTTATTGTTGCTATTGCTTTTATTACTGTTATTATTATAATTGTAGATTTTATTATTGTTATAATTGTTATCATTATTATTATTGTTATTATTTTTGTTATTATCATTACCATTATTATTATTGTTGTTACAGTTGTTATTGTTATTCTTCTTCTATTGTTACCATTATTATTATTATTATTGTTTTTATTATTATTTTTATTATAACTACTGCACACACACACACACACACACACACACACACACACACACACACACACACACACACACACACACACACACACACACACACACACACACACACACACACACACACACACACACACACACACACACACACACGCTCACACAGAGGCGAAGCCAGAGCGAAGGAGAGAGAGAGAGAGAAAGAGACTGACCTGTGAACCACATGCATAAAACGGGATCCGGACTACAGCACGCAACATTCCAGCAGACGTCGTGGCAGGGCAGATGGTACGGGGGGGGGGGGGGTAGAGGGTGTTGTAGTGGGTGTGGTGGGTGTATTGTAGTGGGTGGGTGTATTGTAGTGGGTGTGATGGGTGTATTGTAGTGGTGGGTTTATTGTGGTAAGATGGGGTGGGTATATTTTAGTAAGTGTATTGTGGCGTAGGTATGGCAAATATGGTTGGTATATTACCATATGGGTGGGTGCATTGTGGTGTAGGTATGGTATATTGTGGTAGATGCGGTGGTTATGTTGTAGTAGATACGGTGGGTGCAGTGTGGTAGATGAAGCGCATGTATTGTGGTAGGGCGCTACACCTGAAGAAGATACTTGGCCACCGAGGGGGAAGTGTCGCCGTTGGTGATGGTCGTAGAGATAGAAAGGAAGGACAAGAGTCGATATTTCTGGTCAAATATGGACGCCAAAATTCCTTCCGACATGCGGCCTCGAATGACGCTAGACCTATACATAGCGGTGGCGTAACAGAGCCATGATTGCTCTCACGCACAGGTAGTGGGAGGCTCGGAAGACAGGGAGTGGGGAGACCGCCGCCGGAGAAGACAGGTTGACGAAGACGGACCTCCATGACGGAATAAAAAGTTGAATGACTGATGGGGAGTGACCTGTGTGTGGAAAGGCACGGCCGCGAAAGGCGCTGGCGGGCGCTGGCGAACTGTCTCGTATTAATATTAGGCCGGAGTTCATGGGCGGAGCCCGGGGGGGGAGGGAGAGAGAGAGAGAGAGAGAGAGAGAGAGAGAGAGAGAGAGAGAGAGAGAGAGAGAGAGAGAGAGAGAGAGAGAGAGAGAGAGAGAGAGAGAGAGAGAGAGAAAGAGAGAGAGAGAGAGAGAGAGAGAGAGAGAGAGAGAGAGAGAGAGAGAGAGAGAGAGAGAGACTAGATTCGTTAACTTTACGTGTAGTGTTATTCTCTTTTGTTCATTGATATTGATATTATTATTATCATTACGTGTTGTTATAATTGTTGTTTGTCATTATTATTATTATTATTAAGATTATCATTATTATTATATTATTATCATTATTGTTATTATTATTATCATTATTTTCATTATTATTGTTATAATTATTTTCATTATTATTATTATCATTATTGTTATTACTTTTGTTACCATCATCTTTATCAACATCAGCATTAGCAGGAACATCACTATTATTATCATTATTATCCCGTTCGTCCATCCATAAGATGAATGTCAAGGAAAAAAAATCAATATTAAACTCGCTACTTTTTTCGATTTTTTTCTTTTTTTTGTATTTATGTATTTTATTCGTTCCGTGATATTTTTTGTCATTATTTTCCATTTCTTCTGATTCCCTCTTCTTTGTCTCTTCTCGTTCGATTTCGTTAATTTCTTTACAGAAAACTATTTAAAATGGAAAATTCTATGGGAGAGAAAGAAAGAAAGTAAGTGAAAATTGGAGAGAAAGGGGGGGGGGGGCAGACAGAGAGGGAAAGGGCAAGGGAGGAGTCTAAGTCCCAATGGTTCACTAATTACTCTCGCTTAATACGCTAGTCATATATTACCATAACTACGAAAGACAACTAGGAACGTATATGCTATTATTTTCCAAGACTGAATGGATTTTTGTTTATAAACACATACGTATATATATGCATCCAAGTGAATGTCCGTGCATCCATACCACTACGTTTCCATTCATGATAAACACACCTGGCTCTG
Organism: Penaeus japonicus; assembly: GCA_017312705.2. NCBI lineage: Eukaryota > Metazoa > Arthropoda > Malacostraca > Decapoda > Penaeidae > Penaeus > Penaeus japonicus. Next base: position 29,368 of record BOPN01001975.1, on the reverse strand, counting down.
ACCTTTCCTGTGAATGGGATCAAGGTCGAGGGAGACCTTACCTTTTCTCGCGGGACAAGCAGTGACGTCATGGCTCGTCTTCCCGCTGCATCACGACCTTCTTTCCAATTATTAATTTCATCAAGAGTGTGTGTGTGTGTGTGGGTGGGGGGGGGGGGATTGTAGAAGGAGTATGCTAGTTTAAAGTCAGTCTCTCTTTTATTGGTGTGATTGTGTAATTAAGGTCTCTTGTTTTTTGTCTGACGTTTTTTTCCCGGATGAATTGGATGGTTTGTTAGACTAGGATTGTTTAATATGAATAGCAGTTGGAATGGTGTGTCGGTTTTGTTTTATAATTACAGTTAATTTTATTAATTTTTCTTTAGTTTTCTTGTTTTGTTTAATTTGTGAGATCGTTCACAAGAGAACACAGTTACTCTGTTGCAAAAAGGTCATCACTATGTGAACATATATCAGTGCGTCGCGTTTCGTCAGGATGTTCCGGAACGCGATGCCTCGTCGGTCTTTCGTTAATTTCTTTGCTGAAATAAAGTTCCTTTGATCCTTTTGATAAAGATGAGAGAAACGGGAAGCATTCAGAGAAGAGAAAGAGAGAGCCAGAAGTAGAAGGGGAAGAGCGACAAGGAAATGGCAAGGTCAGACGAGAAATTTAGCTATACTTTCTAAAATCTTTTTGTCTTTGTGTATTTGCCTTATTGGCGTATACTCAGAGACGAAAAGAGTTAGAGAAGGTAGGAAAGAAGACTGTAGGGGGGGGGGGGGTAGGAGAAAGGCATGGGGGGAATAAGGATGTTGGGGGATGAACGAGACCCCGGGCAACCTCGGGGATTAATGGTACGAGTCATACTGGCCGACACACCTTGAGACGCCCTTTGGCCTGTCTCACCTCCAGGACGAAGCCGAGGCGGGATAGGGCGGGGGAAGGGCAGGAAGGGGGTATGAGAAGGTGCGGATGAGGAGGGGGAGGAGGAGGAGGAGAAAGGAGAGGAGCGAGGGTGGGGGGCGTGAGAAAGAATTGGAGCAAGGAGGGATGGAAAAGAAGAAGGGAAGAGAAGTAAACAGAGACTGGTAGACAGGCAGGCATGTATACAGACAGACAGAAAGACAAGCAGGCAGGCAGGCAGGCAGACATACAGACAGGTAGGCAGATAGATAGGCAGTCAGACATACAGTAAATCCCTGAAAGGAGAAAGGGAGGAGAGAAACGGCATGCGATAGGTAGACAAGAAGAAAGAAAGCAAGAGAGAGAGAGAGAGAGAGAGAGAGAGAGAGAGAGAGAGAGAGAGAGAGAGAGAGAGAGAGAGAGAGAGAGAGAGAGAGAGAGAGAGAAGGAAAAATAGTCAAGCAGGAAAGTGCATTAGAAGTGGAGAATGAGAAAAAAGAAGGAAGTGAGATAGAAAGGGAAGGAGTATGAGGCAGAGAGGCGTGAAGAGTCGGAGTGCATGATTGAGCAAATATATTTTTTCATTGTCACCCGCCGTCGGGCGACCGTCTGAACAAAATAACAGTTACAGAACCATTTTTTGTGGGCGGTTATCCGGGGTCTTTGCGAGGAGGCTGTCGGGGTTGGGAAGGGCGGGAGCTGCTGTGGCCGCGTGCACGCGCGCATAGACACATGTCTTCAAAATATTCAACAGACAACAAAAAATAAGTAGCTCTGTATAGATATGTTGATACTATATATACATATACCTGTATATATATATATATATATATATATGTGTGTGTGTGTGTGTGTGTGTGTGTGTGTGTGTGTGTGTGTGTGTGTGTGTGTATACATATCTATCTATCTATCTATTTATGTATCTCTCTCTCTCTCTCTCTCTCTCTCTCTCTCTCTCTCTCTCTCTCTCTCTCTCTCTCTCTCT
>BOPN01001975.1:7500-15000 GCA_017312705.2 Penaeus japonicus | reverse complement strand
CCCCGACGCCTCCGCTGGACCTTCAGGGCCCCCGGACTATGTTGCCTTCATGGATGAAAACGTCTCTCCACCGCCAGAAGAGGTGGTGCTTGGCCTCCAGCACCGTCATCTCGAGGATGAGGAGGACGAGGGATCCGACACGTCTCCCCTCAGGAGCCCTGAGCACCGAGGCAGCGGCAGGTGCAGGCCGCGCCGCTGCTCCCTGGATGGGGATTCCCCGCGCACAAACTCTCCGGACCCACAGTCTATCCTGAAGCGCCGATCTTCACGCGAGGATGTCATGCCAGAGCGCCCTACCACTCCGGAGCCGCACAGCATCCTTAAGCGCAAGACATCCTCCCGCACCTCTAGTCTGGACGCGCAGGAGGGTGAGCCTCGGCCTATCCTCAAGAAGAAGAGCAGTGCCGAGGAGTTAGAACACTTTGAACCTCGCCCGATCCTCAAGAAAAAATCTTCGACCGACGACGAGTTGGATGACAGACCCAGATCCATCCTGAAGGGTGGTCGGAGCAGAGAGGACCTTGACCGCTCCGAGGGCGTCATCTCGCCCAATCCTATCCTTAAGAGGTCACCCAGATATGACAGCGAAGGCGAGGGGGAGTTACGCCCAATCCTAAAACGCCGAGACACCACAGATGGAGTGCGTCTGCGACTTCATGTGTCAGACGGAGAAGATGTAGATGATGACCTGCCAAGCCATAGGCTCCGGAGTGATTCTGCCCCCGAGTCTGCCATCCGGATGAGGGGGCGCTCTCCTCCTGCAGCTTCTGCCACACCTGCGCACGGAATTTTAAAGAAACGTGGAGCACACTCACCCGCACGCTTCGACCAAATGGACAACGAACTGGGAGCAATCTTGAGATCCCGACGGTCATTAGGTCCAGGTGATGCCGAGGCAGAGTCTCCCAGCAGCAGCACGCCGATGCGGCCCGTGAGTCCTTCCCTTGTGGCGCTCACCAAAAGGGAAGAGAACTCGCCGGCCCGGACCGGGGAGCGACCTTTAAGCGTTGCCGAACGTGTAGCGGGCATGGAAGCCGCCCGACAGGAGCCATCTCGACCTCCTGCTCCGAGATCGCCCACGCCCACCCGTAGTCCGGGAGCACGACCCAAGGTCACATCTGCATTCCTGAACAACATCAGAACACCGGAAGCTGAGAGGTAAGACCTGACTTAATTTTCTTTTCTTTTCTTTTTGTGAATATAGTGAATCTATGATTATTATTTCAATGTAGTTCCTATTTTATCAGTGTTATATCGTGTTTGTTATTACTATTATAATAATTTTATCTACTTGCCATTATTTTTTTTTACTACTATTACTACCTCCAAACATATTGTTACATCAATACAGCTACTGCAATAGCTCCTGACTCATATGGTTCTTTCAGAGAGAGCAGGCGAAATGGAGCCTATAGCTTGGTGGCAGAACCAGCTGTGAGAGGGGAAAGCGCTGAGGCCATCAACGAAGCATTTTTAGACCGTCCAGTGGTAGAGGCCTTCAACAGTGCCATGACCTCCAGCCTCGATTCCACACCTGACACCCCGTCCTCTGTTTCACAGAGAGCTGCATTCTTTGCACAGGTAGATAGGAAAGAGTGAATTATGATATGATGAACCATATGGAGATGTGTTTGTCCCTTTTTTTTTGCCCTGTTGTGTATATGTGTTTATTTCATTTTTTTCTCTTTCCAATTCTTATATACTTTTTTCCCTATTCATATTGATATGATAAGTTACATACTTTATATAGGTTTCTTATAGATTATGGAAATTCATTACTATGGCTTCATTTAAATGTTTAAGACTTCCAAATTGCTGCAAATAGAGATTATATATATAGACAGAAAACTAAATTCTTTTAAAATATCAAATAAAGGAGACATGAATTTACACTATGTTACTGATATTGTTTTCAGTATGAACATGTAGATTTACTATCAGTAATCTCACTTAACTCTTTTACTATTTGGGACATTAATCTATTGACTATCTTATCTTCTTTGTTTTTTTCTCGTTCTTGGATTCTGACTCATTAGAACTAGTGACGGGTGAGATAGCTCTGAAGTAAAGATAGGTGTGCATCAAGGTTCAGAGCTCAGCCCATTGCTGATTGTCATATTGTGGATAAGATGTTAGCAAATGTAGGAAAAGAGTTGATATAAGAATTGTTGCACGCAGTCGATTTAGCTGTGATGAATCCATCGCTGGAAGATTTGAGGAGACAACTAAATAAGTAGACACAGGAAATAAAAATCACAGTGAAGAACGGGATTGTTGGCAAAGATTATGAAAACAAATGACAAAGAAAAGTTCAACGCAGAGAAAGCTGTGGTTGACCCTTGCAATGTATGTGGAACAAGAGTGAAAATTAATTCAATTAAGTGTGAATGAGAGTGAAGATCCTGAGTATGATGAGGGTAAGGGATTGGGAGTATCTGATGGTAAAGGTGTTTTGTTATTTAGGAGACAATAGATAGAACAGGAGGTGCCAAAACAGTAATTGGCAGCATAAGGGCAGTTTAGAGCAAGTGTAGAAATACAAGCAATATGCAATATGGTGTTCAGGAAAGTAGTGTTATTGAAGTACAAGAGAGAATGGTACAAGGAATGTGAATAGTTCATGCAGTAGACATGTAACCAGTGAAGGAGACTATTAAAGGAAAATTAGTAGCAATTGAAATTAATATGTTGAGGGTGATTGCAGGTATTAGATCATCAGACAGGGAAAGGAATGAAGAAGTGAGACGAATCTTTAAAGGTTGACAGAGTAGATGTGAAGGAATGAGTATGTTGAGATGGTATGGGCATATAAAAAAGAAGGGGACAGGAAATGATAAGGGAGGCAGTAGAGGAGGATAGGAGAGTGGGAGGAAATAGACCATGAAAGGTTTGGTAGAAGATCTGAGGGCCAGAGGGCTTCCTTGATGATGCTCATGATCAGTAATGGCGGTCATATCTCAAATGACACAGTCCCTACATACCAGAAAAACAAAACTTAAAATGCTTTTAGATTTTTTAAAGCATTTCTCTCATGCATTTGTCCTTACAGCTGGAGCGTGAACAGAAGAAACCTGCAGATGCAAACTCGGGATCTCGTCCTACACGTTTTGGAAGTAGAAGAGAACGAGGAACAAGGTAGGCGAACTTGGTATTACAGTCTGTGATTATTGAATGTGAAATCAACACCATACTGATTGCTTCCACAGTTCTCAGTTCATACCGATTATTTCTGGAAAATTTGCTCTTAGAAAATATTTTGTTTACCACATATCGAAGTATGGCAATAATATTTTGATTATGACTTTTAGCCATAGATAATTCATGCACTATAGATAAATGAATTGATCATTGTCATTTATTCTTTCATAGTTTTTTTTTACTCTAAACTTCTATAGAATATAGTAAGAGTAACATGAATTTCATGTCATTTCCTAGATGTGACAAGATAGCAAACTTCTTTGAAACGTAAGAGACTAATATATTTTTACAATAAAAGTAGGTGCTTCATGTACAGTAGTACTCTAATGCTCACTTATTTTTCTTGTTATTTCTACCTCCGCAATACTGACGTATTTCACATTTCAAAGTTTGATGATCGTAAAATATCTTTTTGAAGAAATTTATTACACAGCTTACATTAGTATTTTCACTCTTAAGCTACACTTGTAGATTGTATAGCAATATTTGTACACTGTGATCTACTTGCAACATGTAGTAACATATACAATCGTGCGCCATCCTCTTATCACTAGCTGTGTGTTTGTGAAGTGAACTATATTTATCACTGTGTAATCTTTCACTAACTTTAGAATAGTTTGCTTCATAGACTACATGCATCAAATGTCAAAAAATGATGGTTACATTTGGTATGCACACTCAAAAGAAGTATTTATTTTTGCAATAAGGTAATTCAATGTCATCTTTTGAAAACCAAATGATAATGGCCGGTCTATCTCTGGATGTCCAAAATCCAAGGGACTCATCATTTACAACCCATTTTCCCTCCAGGCATGCAACCCAACCTGTGACAGAGGATGAGGTGAGTCAGGCAGCAAGAATGGCTGATGCCTCTGACTCTGCATCGGCCTCTCACGACTCAGATTGCACTCCAGCACGAAGAGAATCACGTGAGTTACCATAGAGAGCATTCCTTGAGTTGGAATGTTATAGTGGGCAACCCTGATTTGACTGATTTTGCAAGTCCCATGACAATATGCAGACAGAACTTTCCAGAGGTATCCCCACATGGTGCAGCTATTTCATGCCAACTCGCATTTTGATCTGAAACACTCATTCTGTGATCCTACAAGATCAGTCAGCTTGAGTATCTTTTTTATTGCATGTGCATGTTGTTTTAGGCTTCAGGCCTGCTACTAGCCCTGTGCTATGACATGGCCCTTTAACCATAAATCATACTGTCACTTGATACTGGCGGAATGAAGCTACTACTGCCACCCGCTGCTGCAGTTTCCATATGGCACACCATCACACATTATCCTGTCTTTCAGTTACTGTGTATCATAAAAATACCACTGATTTTTCACATGAAATGTAATTGATATTGGTTATTTGCTCTTTAATTGCGCTCATATATTTTAATTTAGGCTTTATTTAAATTTATTGTCTTGATAAATGACAGTAGCAAGTAAAAGTGAAAGACATGACTGTTAACACAAAACCACAAAGAATTAGGATGAAAATGTACCAATAACAAAACAGATATTGAGAGGAATTTCATATTTCACATAGGTTTTACTAATCCATAATAACATTTTGAGGAGAATGGCTTTACCAAGACTGTGGTAATCCTTAAAGCATATATAGCATTGGAATTATTTCCTATAAAGAATTCTCTTCCCACAATTGGAAAGCCTGACTCTGCCTATCCCTTAACCTTGAGGTATAACTTACGAAAGTAAAAAAGGAAAAAGTTCTGTTACACCCCAATCAATCTCCCTCTGCCTGACCTGACCTCATATGCTCCAATAACTAGTGCCATGGATGGGTGGCACCACAGGAGGCTCTAGTAGCAGTCAGGATGAAAAACACAAGACCTTGGACAGTAACAGTGTGGGGGCACGTGTGGCCCTTTGGACCCGCATGTTGGAGGAAGAGCGCAGACCAGCAGCTCTCCCCACCGACAGTGCTCAGGGTCCCCGACGGCGCTCCCGATCCACTCGCTTCAGAACACAGCCAGTTACCATGGAGGAGGTGGCCCATGCACACGCCCTTAACAACCAACAGGCTGTGACCCCCCCAACTGCAGGGACCCCCACTGAGGAGCAGGACCTAGGTACTAACAAGCTCTCCAATCTCATAGTGAAATCCTAATCGTCACTGAAACCTCCGTGCCCATCATATTTTTGAAACCGCTCTTGAGAAATTCATATATGCAAATATATATGTGTGTGTGTATCAGACGAGTGTGTTTTTGTTTTATTGCATTTGTTTATTTATTTGATTTATGATTGCCAATTTGCTTATACAAAGTTTTTGCTTCCTTGTCTGATAACAACACAAAAGCTGTTTCAGAATAGAGGTGTAAAATAGCATGATTTGTAGGCTGTTGAATGCTGTGCTTGTTAGCTACCCTACCATGTTTGATCACCACATGTGTATGATACACACAAAGACTGGAAAACATGGAAGGCACTTTTTTTTTTGCTAAGCATATTTTGGGGAACTGCATGACTTTATAGAAATAGCCTTATATGTTCTGACCCTGTCAAGAAACAAAAGATTACAATATCTGTCATGTATCTGAATTTTGCACAAACATGATTTATTAAATATAATATCATGTTCATCTCTAATGTCTATGACGTCTTTTTCCTTGATTTTGTTGTCCCTATCATTAGATACTTCTTAGTGTCATCAATTGAAACTCACCTTCACCTTGAGCAGGGAATCAGAATACTCAGATGACTAGGAATGCTTTGTCTGTCATGACATAGCAGTATTATATATTAGGACAAAGGGAATACATGTTTAACATTTGTTGATAAACTGTTGTATTGTTGAAAGATGCAGGCAAAAGAAAACAAAATGTGAATTCATAAAACTGATTCAGAGGCAGTTATGTAAATAAGAAAAGAATATATATATATATATATATATATATATATATATATATATATATATATATATATATATATATATATATATATATATTATACTTACCAACTTTTCAACTGTATATGGATATTGTTCTTTCATAGATTCATGTTTATGTGTCCTAATCTGTCACTAAAGACATGATTATTCCAATTTAGTAAACCCAAAATGCTTCAAATAATGTTATATTGAATTTTGTAGCTATGAGGTGCCTGCCTTAAATTGGTGACCAATCCCTTTGTCTAGACCTGAATATTCTGAAAGATTTTTGTTATGCACTAAGCTGAAGGCACAAAGGTTGTCATTACATCAATCTTTTTATATATTATAAGATATCAGAGCCATGACTAATTTTCCATATATGTACTACAAAAAACTTGCATTGTTTGATAGCAATTTTAGTAATGACTTACTCTGTGTAACCAGCCCTGTAAAATGTAGACCAAATTACACTTTTTCTGTATGTGAATTTCCTATCTTATCCCAACACTAAAGAAAAAGTTCATAGTACTCAGTTTTGACTGACATTGGATTTTGATGACAGCGAGTGGATTCCGAGCAGCTCGTGAGGCTGTTTTAAGGAACGCTGGGGAGGTCCTCCAGGGCTTGACTCCTGGCTCCTCACCCAGAAGACGAGCGGGCAGTAGGAAGACCTCCTTTAATGAACCTGAGGAGGACAACTCTTCTGATGGAGTGAGAGGTGAGTACACTTTCTGATACTCTGTGGTAATACCAACAACAGTTCTCCTCTTAAAGATATAATTGAGTATATTGTTTTGGTAAAATATGAATGGAAATTTCCCCAAGGCATCATTATCATATCAGACAGTATAGCTCATAGCTGGTGTTCATACTGATCAAGGATAGCAATTTTATTCATATTTCCATTTTTTCATATGATATTTAGTAGCTCCTAGAAAACTTGTTAGTGTTTTCCCCAACTAAATAGTAGATTTTCTTGCATTAATTGTACCCCCTAAAATTTCCTGCAATACCCTTTGATGTTTAGAAATATTAAAAATTATAAGATACAATAATATTGTTTCCAGCAAACACTCTGCATATTCATAAAAGACTTAATGATGACATATATATGACTTGTATTCTTGATATCTGTGAGGGAACTTTTGTTGGTACAAATTTTATATGTAAATGTAATGATTTTTTTTTAGCTACAAGTTGTCATATAGTGATTTGTTTTTAGATGTTGGCATTTGTTCTTATACAAGGATTATTACTGTTTTATAGGTAACTTTCCAGAAGAGTACCTTCTTATATTTTTAACAGTGTTTATACTGATGAGAAATTGTGAAAAACGAAGATTCAAGTCATTTTTTTTTCTATAAGGCACTGTTTCTAGGATATGCCTTTGTTGGGAATTGGTGG
>BOPN01001974.1:241600-243829 GCA_017312705.2 Penaeus japonicus | reverse complement strand
TATATATATATATATATATATATACACACATTTGCGTGTGTGTGATTAACAACTCCTCCTCTGGACTTTCCGAAAGGCCGAGCAATATAGGATGTACAGGGAGCCTTCCTTGAATATCTCCACGAGGCTCCTCCCACTTGCAACCTGACCTTTCTAAGGCCCGTCCTTGCCCTTCGCCAAGGACGGGCATCTGTCCTCGGCCTCGGCCCTTCGGTTCAGTCCTCTTCCCAAGAACCTCCGTTGATTTTCCTCTTAATCTTCCTTATCTACCTCCTCGGTCCCATATACGTCTTTTCAGTATGTATCTATATCTACTTATGCGCATTTATATATCTATTTATACCGATACCATCCTAGAATTCTCCAAATTACAATCCCTCTCGAATTCGTTGCACATTTTTTTTGTGACCCACGTCCTTGCAAAGACCAAGAATATTGCACCGCTGTGGGGAAACTTTACGGCTTGAGAAACATCAAGTTACGAGCCTCAGGGAACAATGAAATATTTAGTGATGCAGAAACAGCGAAATGTTTCCTTTTTTTATCATTTTTTTCTACTTCTTCTTCCATTTCTTCTTTTTCTTATTTTCGACCCTTTAGTCTTTAGCGCTTTGCTAACGTTTGTGCTGACGTTGAAAAGGAGGAGGGAAGGAAAATCGAATGATGTTTAAACGGATATGTTCCCAACGGGTTTAACTGTGTGTGTGTTTGTATGTGTGTGTTTGTTTCTGCATGTTATATTTTGATTGTCTGTTCTGATCTCATACGCGCACAAATACACACCATAAAACACACACACACACACGTACAAACACACACACACTCACAGACAGACACACACAAACACACACCATAACACACACACACACACGCGTACACACAGACACACAGACACACACAGACACTCAAACACAAACACACACACACACACACAAACACAAACACAAACACAAACACACACACACACCGCATACACAAGTCCATCCAAAGCGCCCGGCAGCCTCCACCCCCGCCCCCCCCCACCCCACCAACCCCACCCCCCGCGCCGTCGTTCGGTCTGATGCCATCATTTGCAATCCTTCTTATCCGGATCATCTCGGTCTTCTTTAAGGCCACTGCATTTCATCCTTCACTGCCTAACGCCACTCTCGCTAGCAGTATTCTCTCGACCTCCGTTTAAGTCGTATTTCGTGTATGTTATGGCGGACAGTTGGTTTGTTGTAGTGGCTTGATTGTCCTTTTTGTTATATTTAGTTGTTAGATTTTGTTGTATGGGATATAACGGACTTCCTTAATGCTTGATTTAATATTGTGGTGGACAGATCATTCAGAACTTAAACAAATGGTTCAATAAATATTAGATTAACAATTCATTCATGCAAGCCAGAGACCCTTTGTCATGAAAAGTTCTGTGAGCATCACACATTTCCCACCATAGGTCTTCGCCCTTTTTGAAATCCTGACTACACCCTTGAATACAGACAATGATGTATGGTAAAAAGGCATTTTTATTTTTGTAATCTATCTCTGACTTCTGCCAAAGGTCCCTCCCTCTTTTCTACTCGAAGCAAATCCAAATTTAAATCGAAATCACAAGACCCCTTGTCATTATCGAAAATTATTGAAAATTATAGAAAATTATATAAATTATAGAAAACTATAGAAAATGTCATTATAGAAAATTATATAAATTATAGAAAATTATAGAAAATGTCATTATAGAAAATTATAGAAAATGTCATTATAGAAAATTATAGAAAATGTCATTATAGAAAATTATATAAATTATAGAAAATTATAGAAAATGTCATTATAGAAAATTATAGAAAATGTCATTATAGAAAATTATAGAAAATGTCATTATAGAAAATTATATAAATTATAGAAAATTATAGAAAATGTCATTATAGAAAATTATAGAAAATGTCATTATAGAAAATTATAGAAAATGTCATTATAGAAAATTATATAAATTATAGAAAATTATAGAAAATGTCATTATAGAAAATTATAGAAAATGTCATTATAGAAAATTATAGAAAATGTCATTATAGAAAATTATAGAAAATGTCATTATAGAAAATTATAGAAAATGTCATTATAGAAAATTATAGAAAATGTCATTATAGAAAATTATAGAAAATGTCATTATAGAAAATTATAGAAAATGTCATTATAGAAAATTATAGAAAATGTCATTATAGAAAATTATAGAAAATGTCATTATAG
>BOPN01001974.1:221600-226600 GCA_017312705.2 Penaeus japonicus | reverse complement strand
GAATTCTACAGTGTGAGCAAAAGAGTAGTTTCTGTAATACTGAAACTAAACAACAGATATAGCCTAAAAATTAACCAAGTGTACACTCCTACCAGCAGTCATAGTGATGAGGAGATAGAGAGCTTCTATGAAGATGTGCAAGCAGCTACCGATAGAGCAAAAACCCATTTTACTGTGATTATGGGGGATTTTAATGCCAAAATATGAATAAGGGAAGATGGAGAAATATCGGTTGGGAAACATGGAATAGGCACCAGAAATGAGAGAGGGCAAAGGCTGATAGAATTCGCCGAAGCTCGATCCCTTAAAATTATGAATACATTCTTCGAAAAGAGACCCGGGAGGAAATGGACATGGAAATCACCATCCGGCATTAAAAACGAAATTGACTTCATAATCACCAATAGGCGTGACATCGTACAAGACGTAACCGTTATCAATAAAGTAAATGTCGGTAGCGACCATAGACTGGTCAGGAGTAGAGTAAAGTTACAGCTAAGAAGGGAACGAAACAAGCTTATACAGAAGCCTCTCGTTAATCTAATCAACATTAAGAATAGGGCGACGGAATTCAGTATCAACATCCGAAACAAATACTCAGCTCTCGAAGATCTTGACATAGACCAAATGAACGACCAATTCAGTGAGATATTAACGGAAGCTGCACTTGAAATAGGGGGTAAAGACGAAAAAGAAAAGTTCAGTAAGCTTTCGGTAGAGACAAAAGAGCTTATGAAACAGCGTAGGGACATGAAAATAACATCAATCAGAGACAAGATAGAATCAACAGAGCTGACTAAGACGATAAACAAGAAGAAGAAAGAAGATGTACGCAAATTTAACATACGAAAAATAAACGAAGCTCTGCTTGCCGGCACCAACCTTAAGGCAACAAGGAGGGCTCGGAATAGGGAAAAACCAAATGTATGCAGTAAAGAAACCCAACGGAGAGGCGACATACAATAAAAATGAAATTATCAAAGTAATAGAAGACTTCTATCGCAACCTATACCACTCAAACAACCAACCACATACGGAGACAAACACAACAATTGGAGATGTTCCAAACATCATGACAGAGGAAGTAAATAGGGCACTAAAAAGCATGAAAAGAGGAAAAACACCAGGAGAAGAAGGCATTAGTGTAGATCTTATTCAAGATGCAGGAGAGATTGCGGCAGTAAAGCTGGCCAGTCTTTATAACAGATGTCTATGCGTCGGTAAAATTCCGAAGGCCTGGAAAAACGCAATAATAATTTTAATACACAAAAAGGGAGACTCAAAAGACTTAAAGAATTACCGACCTATAAGTAATCTATAAACTGTTCACAAAAATCATCACAGCCCGTATCACCGATACATTAGATTCAAAACAACCCAGAGAACAGGCAGGGTTCCGCAGCGGATTCTCAACTACAGACCATATCCACACACTAGCTCAAATAAGGGAGAAAACAAACGAATATAGGAAGCCCCTGTGTATGGCATTCGTAGATTATGAAAAAAGCATTCGATTCGGTACAGATATCTGCAGTACTAGATGCAATTCGTAAACAAGGAGTAGAGGAAATATACTGCAGATTATTAGAGGATATATATAGAGATGGTACAGCGATCATCAAAATCCATGCAGAAACCAATAAAATACCAATAAAAAAGAGTGTTAGGCAGGGCGACACCATCTCACCGAAGCTGTTTACAGCTTGCTTGGAGGAAGTATTCAAGAAGTTAGACTGGAAAGAGAGAGGGATTAAAATAGGGAATGAGCACTTAAGCAATCTAAGATTTGCAGATGACATTGTTCTTTTCGGTGAGTCAGCAGATGAACTACAACAATTAATAAGCGATTTAAATAAGGAAAGTCTGAAGATTGGCCTTAAAATGAACATGAAAAAGACTAAAGTCATGTTCAACAGTCGAACCCCAGTTAAGCAAATACAAATACAAGGCAATTACTAGAAGCAGTGAACGAGTATACGCCCTGGGCAACTCATTCAGTCGAGTACATCCTGCGAAGCCGAGATAAAACGGCGAATCAGGCTAGGTTGGAGTGCCTTACGAGGTCATAGTCTGTCTGCACTATGTCTAAAGAGAAAGATTTTTGACCAATGTGTCCTCCCCGTCATGACATATGGATCAGAGACATGGACTACGACCAAGGCACTCGAGAAGAAATTAGTAAGCGCCCAAAGAGGAATGGAAAGGCTTATGCTAGGAGTTAGCTTAAGAGACAAGAAAAAGGCCACATGGATCAGGCAGCAAACAAAAGTAGAGGATATACTCAAGAGCATCAAGAAGAAAAAGTGGCAGTGGGCTGGACACATATATCAAAGACGGGACAGCAGGTGGACAAAGAAAACAACAGAATGGGTAATACACGACACAAAGAGACCCAGGGCAAGACCAATGACTAGATGGCGGGATGAAATAGCAAAATTCGCAGGAGTAAACTGGAATCAGAGGACACAAGACCGGAATGACTGGAAAAGATTGAGAGAGGCCTACGTCCTGCAGTGGATTATTTCCACAGGCTGATGATGATGATGATAATGATAATAATAATAATAATAATATATAATAATAATAATAATAATAATATATAATAATAATAATATATAATAATAATAATAATAATAATATATAATAATAATAATAATAATAATATATAATAATAATAATAATAATAATATATAATAATAATAATAATAATAATAATAATAATAACAATATAATAATAATAATATGTATATACGTAATAATAATAATAATAATAATATAATAATAATAATAATAATAATAATAATAATATAATAATATATGCATACACACACACACATATATAATAATAATAATAATAATATTAATAATAATAATAATAATAATAATATAATAATAATAATATAATAATAATAATAATAATAATAATAATATTGATGTTATTAATATTATTAAATATTATTCATTAATATATTAATAATACGCACGCACGTAATAATAATAATAATAATAATAATAATAATAATAATAATAATAATAATAATAATATATAATAATAATAATAGATAATAATAATAATAATAATAATATAATAATAATAATAATATTAATATATAATAATAATAATAATAATAATAATAAATAATAATAATAATAATAATAATAATAATAATAATAATAATAATAATAATAATAATAATAATAATAATAATAATATATAATAATAATAATAATAATAATAATATAATATATTTCTTTTCTAATAATAATATAATATAATATAATAATAATATAATAATATAATAATAATAATAATAATAATAATAATAATAATAATAATATAATGTATCTATATAATATTATATAATAATAATAATATTAATAATAATAATAATATAATAATATAACTTAATATACATATAATATAATAATAATAATAATATATAATATAATAATATATATAATATTATATATAATAATGTATCTTAATATACATATATATCTATATATATTATATAATATGAGAGAGGATCTATGCACACACACACATACAAACAAAACACACACACACACACACACACACACACACACACACAAACACACACACACACACACACACACACATATATATATATATAATAATAATAATAATAATAATATATATATTATGTATGGCAACGCGTATATATATATATATGTATGTATATTATATATATAAATATATACATATATAGATATATATATATGTATGTATTTATATATATACATATATACATATTTATATATATATATATATATATGTATATATATATATATATATATACATATATATATATATATGCACCCACACACACATACACACACACATATATATATACACATCATCCCAATTATTGTGTATGTAATCATTTCGCGTTGCTCATGTTACAGGAATTAACAAGCAGACGAAACAGAAACTGGCTATGGCAACCGAGTATATTCACTATATGTTACACTTAATGTATATATGAATCATTTGCACACACAACACGGTGCTTGACCAACCCTAATTAGCAACATGTGTAATATAAGGTACATCTTCCCGAAGTGAGACGTGTTCGGTCCGAAACAGAACCAAACGAAGCAGAACCAGTCTTTCAAACGTAATAGAACCAGTCTCTCAAACGTAATAGAACCAGTCTCTCAAAAGTAATAGAACCACTATCTAAAACGTAACATAACTAATCTCTCAAACGAAGCAGAACCACTATCTAAAATCTATCTAATATCTCAAAAAAAAAATTATCTTCGTCTAAATAAGAGATAAATTTTCAGAAGTGATTTAGGTATTAGTCAACACTTAAGCTTTTTGGTGTAACGGAAACATTTGATTCACGATGTTTAGAATTTACAAATATTTACCGACACCTGATCGCAAAGTTAAACTCAAACTCTGCGAAAAACTTAAAAAAAACACCTGGAATGTTGGAAATGCTCCTGAACCGCAAGGATTGCACATTTCAACGCACACATTCCTTTGCAATTGAATTAAATGTTATAAAAGTGGATACTTCACTTCCACAGCATCTCCCAGGTAACACACACCTGTGCTAATTTGCTCACAACAAAGAGATGTAAGGATGGGGTGTGTCAAAACAGCGAATTTATATATGGAGAGATACATAGATGGATATAGACACACACACACACAGCCACACAGCCACACGCACACACACAGACAGAGAGCAGTATTGCAAGACGGGTGAAGTAACAATAGAGTTATCCGCGTATGCAAATATACAAGGCGATTTTTGTTTGACCAATTAGCAGGACGCTTTCATTTAAGGTAAAACTGTAGCGAGAAGATTTTTTTCTTCTTTCTTTCTTTTTTTTTCTTTACATCATCATTTCCTATATGAAGAGACTGAAGACTGAATTATTAGAGACTGAAGTGGCATCATTAGGTCGTTGTCTGGTTATTGTAATTGTAACATATATTTTGACCTGTTAAAATGAGCATCATT
>BOPN01001974.1:211600-216600 GCA_017312705.2 Penaeus japonicus | reverse complement strand
CCGAAACTTTTGCTGACCTGAGTTTGCAAACTTAATATTTTCTCGAAAAAGCCCCTTATGGGTCAGGGCGAGAGGCCATTTTCCTTTCATCTTTCGTGTTATTTTCCCCTGGGTATGATTGAATTTCCCTTTCTTATGTTTTTCTCTTTCTTTCTCTTTTTGGGGGGGGGGGGGGGGGGGGGCTAATAAATTTAGTAGAATATAACTCGTAAAAAATAAAAAAATAGGTAAGTTAAAGGAGGTTAAATGAACTAACTTCGACTAAAAACGTGTTCACGCATCAACTGTGAACAAAGTCAATGACACAAGAAATTATGATAAATATCGTGTTTTAACGCTTTCCCTGGTAGAAGTAGCCAGAGTCTATTGCCCAGTGACTATTATACACATAGACTAAAGTTTCAAAAATATAAAGAAGTTATTCGCATACGATAGTACGGATATTCAACCACACAAACGGAATTCAAACGATGTTACAAAACAAACCACACACATACACACAGATATATGCACACACACACACACACACACACGAGCACACTCACACTCACACACACACACACACACAAGCACGTATCTCAAACCAGACAGCCACAGACATCCGAACAGCTAGACAAAGTGAGAAAGAACAGGAGCGTGTGCCAGTAGGGTCAGGGTCAGCCACGCAGCCCCCCTCCCCCCCCCCCACCCCTCTTTCTCCACACATCAAAGGGAGAGAAACAGCCACAGAAATCCACAGAGACAATGTATTTCCCTCGCTCTCCCTCCGCCTATCTCAACACACATTGCCGACAGATGGATCACAGAACAAAGCCAGCCACTTTGATACTCAGCTTTGTCTCTTCTCCTGTTATTTGTCGAGGATGATGAAGCTCCGTTGGCTGTTGAGGTATGGTAAATGGCTTGTGTACTGTTGACTTTATTCAGTATTTATGCAGTTCTGAGGGAATGCTTGAGGAGGGGGGGAGCTGTCGGGTACTTCTCAGATTCCTGTACAAGCGTTTTTTTTTTCGTTTTTTTTTATTATTATTATTCCAGAACGGAAAGTTATAATAACAATATTGGTGATTGATCTTGTGACATCTTGTAGTGGCAGCTTAGAGGCCCCGTTAGATCGAAAGGGGGTAAAATGGAAAGGAAAAGAAGAAGAGGAAGAAGACAAGTCAATAATGATATGGATAGTAAGAATAAGGAGAAGAAAAAAAAAAACGTGGATAATGATAATCACATTATTGATTATGACGACGATAATAATGATGATGATGATGATAATGATAACATCAACATTGATAAGAAGAAGGAACGAAACAGAAGGGGGATTATAATAGTAATACTAATCATAACGATAATGATGACAATAATAATGATAATAACAATAATAACAATGATAAGGAGAAGGAAGAGAAGAAAGGTTTAGGAAGAAGAGAAAGGAAAATAACCTTCAATAATCCTTTCCATAACGGCAGCGAACAGATCTGAACAGATGGAAGGAACATCAGCCGAGCGGGAACGGGGCCATACTTGGTAATCTTGTAGAGTGACAATGGGCGCATGAGGGCGTGGAACGAGAACGCCCTCGCGCCCTCAGAGCTGGTGCTTGAGTGCGTTGGCTTAACACAAGGGTGAAATAAGCAGCCTGTTTGCGATGAGGGACCTTGCTTGCTTAGCTATTTCACAAGGTTTTGTTAAAAGATAACTAATTTTGTCAAAAGATAACTAATTTGATAATTTTGTCAAAAGATAACTAATTTTGTCAAAAGATAACTAATTTGATAATTTTGTCAAAAGATAACTAATTTTGTCAAAGATAACTAATTTTTTTGTCAAAAAAGATAACTAATTTTGATAAAAGATAAACTAAATTTTGTCAAAAGATAACTAATTTTGTCAAAAGATAACTAATTTGATAATTTTGTCAAAAGATAACTAATTTTGTCAAAAGATAACTAATTTGATAATTTTGTCAAAAGATAACTAATTTGATAATTTTGTCAAAAGATAACTAATTTTGTCAAAAGATAACTAATTTGATAATTTTGTCAAAAGATAACTAATTTGATAATTTTGTCAAAAGATAACTAATTTTGTCAAAAGATAACTAATTTTGTCAAAAGATAACTAATTTGATAATTTTGTCAAAAGATAACTAATTTTGTCAAAAGATAACTAATTTGATAATTTTGTCAAAAGATAACTAATTTTGTCAAAAGATAACTAATTTTGTCAAAAGATAACTAATTTGATAATTTTGTCAAAAGATAACTAATTTTGTCAAAAGATAACTAATTTTGTCAAAAGATAACTAATTTTGTCAAAAGATAACTAATTTGATAATTTTGTCAAAAGATAACTAATTTTGTCAAAAGATAACTAATTTTGTCAAAAGATAACTAATTTGATAATTTTGTCAAAAGATAACTAATTTTGTCAAAAGATAACTAATTTGATAATTTTGTCAAAAGATAACTAATTTTGTCAAAAGATAACTAATTTTGTCAAAAGATAACTAATTTTGTCAAAAGATAACTAATTTGATAATTTTGTCAAAAAATAACTAATTTTGTCAAAAGATAACTAATTTTGTCAAAAGATAACTAATTTTGTCAAAAGATAGCCAACTAGTACGATAATTTTGTCAAAAGATAACTAATTTTGTCAAAAAGATAACTAATTTTGTCAAAAAGATAACCCGAATTTGATAATTTTGTCAAAAGATAACTAATTTTGTCAAAAGATAACTAATTTTGTCAAAAGATAACTAATTTGACAATTTTGTCAAAAGATAACTATATTTGTCAAAAGATAACTAATTTTGTCAAAAGATAACTAATTTTGTCAAAAGATAACTAATTTGATAATTTTGTCAAAAGATAACTAATTTTGTCAAAAGATAACTAATTCAGGTTTTTGCTCTACACTTTCAGGTTTTTGCTCTACACTTTCAGGTTTTTGCTCTACACTTTCAGGTTTTTGCTCTACACTTTCAGGTTTTTGCTCTACACTTTCAGGTTTTTGCTCTACACTTTCAGGTTTTTGCTCTACACTTTCAGGTTTTTGCACAACCCTTTTTAGGTTTTTGCACTACCCTTTCAGGTTTTTGCACAACCCTTTTTAGGTTTTTGCACTACCCTTTCAGGTTTTTGCACAACCCTTTTTAGGTTTTTGCACTACCCTTTCAGGTTTTTGCACCCGCAGGTTTGCACTACACCAGGTTTTCTTCCCTTTTTGAGTTTGCACAACCCCTTTTAGGTTTTTGCACAACCATACTGGGATTTTTGCACTACCCTTTCAGGTTTTTGCACAACCCTTTTTAGGTTTTTGCACTACCCTTTCAGGTTTTTGCACAACCCTTTTTAGGTTTTTGCACTACCCTTTCAGGTTTTTGCACTACCCTTTCAGGTTTTTGCACTATCCTTCCCGGTGTTTGCACTACCCTTTCAGGTTTTTGCACTATCCTTCCCGGTGTTTGCACTACCCTTTCAGGTTTTTGCACTATCCTTCCCGGTGTTTGCACTACCCTTTCAGGTTTTTGCACTATCCTTCCCGGTGTTTGCACTACCCTTTCAGGTTTTTGCACTATCCTTCCCGGTGTTTGCACTACCGCTTAAGGTTTTGCACTATCCTTCCCGGTGTTTGCACTACCCTTTCAGGTTTTTGCACTAGCTTCCCGGTGTTTTGCACTACCCTTTCAGGTTTGCACTCTCTTCCCGGTGTTTGCACTACCCTTTCAGGTTTTTGCACTATCCTTCCCGGTGTTTGCACTACCCTTTCAGGTTTTGCACTATCGTATCGGTGTTTGCACTACCCTTTCAGGTTTTTGCACTATCCTTCCCGGTGTTTTATACCCTTTCCGGGTTTTTGCTATCCTTCCCGGTGTTTGCACTACCTTTCGGGTTTTTGCACTATCCTTCCCGGTGTTTGCACTACCCTTTCAGGTTTTTGCACTATCCTTCAGTGTTTTGCACTGCCCTTTCAGGTTTTTGCACTATCCTTCCCGTTGTTTGCACTACCCTTTCAGGTTTTTGCACTATCCTTCCCGTTGTTTGCACTACTACTTTCGGTTTGCACTATCCTTCCCGGTGTTTGCTGCACTTCAGGTTTTGCTATCTTCCCGGTGTTTGCACCCCTTTCAGGTTTTCTCCTTCCCGGTGTTTGCACTACCGCTTTCGGAGTTTTTGCACTATCCTTCCCGGTGTTTTGCACTTGCCCTTTCAGGTTTTTGCACTATACCTTCCGGTGTTTCCCACTACCCTTTCGGATTTTCTCTTCCGGTGTTTACTACCCTTTCCAGGTTTTTGCACTATCCTTCCGGTGTTTGCACTACCCTTTCAGATTTTTACTATCCTTCCCAGTGTTTACCTTTCAGGTTTTTGCACTATCCTTCCCGTTGTTTGCACTACCCTTTTCGGAGGTTTTTGCACTATCCTTCCGTTAATTTGCACTACCCTTTCAGGTTTTTACTATCCTTCAGTGTTTGCACTACCGCCCTGCAGGATTTTTGCACTATCCTTCCCGGTGTTTGCACTACCCTTTCAGGTTTTTGCACTATCCTTCCCGGTGTTTGCACTACCCTTTCAGGTTTTTGCACTATCCTTCCCGGTGTTTGCACTACCCTTTCAGGTTTTTGCACTATCCTTCCCGGTGTTTGCACTACCCTTTCAGGTTTTTGCACTATCCTTCCCGGTGTTTGCACTACCGCTCGGTTTTGCACTGTCTTCCGGTGTTTGCACTACCCTTTCGAGTTTTTACTATCCTTCCCGGTGTTTGCACTACCCACAGTTTCCTCCTCCTTCCGGTCTTGCACTACCCTTTCAGGTTTTTGCACTATCCTTCCCGGTGTTTGCACTACCCTTTCAGGTTTTTGCACTATCCTTCACGATGTTTGCACTACCCTTTCAGGTTTTTGCACTATCCTTCCCGGTGTTTGCACTACCCTTTCAGGTTTTTGCACTATCCTTCCCGGTGTTTGCACTACCCTTTCAGGTTTTTGCACTATCCTT
>BOPN01001974.1:155433-160433 GCA_017312705.2 Penaeus japonicus | reverse complement strand
TTTCAAAACAATTTTTCAGACTGAAGTTTTATCTGCACTGTATTTAAAGATTTTCCTCGCAATAAGTACCGCCAAAATATACTTATTCTTTTACCAGTCATGGGTACTTATAAAGTTCAAAGTTCGTGTTTGGAAGTAACATCATTTGCTTCTTGAATATGTTCCTGTGATAATATTTGTGTGTGTGTGTGTATATATATATATATATATATATATATATATATATATATATATATATATATATAGAGAGAGAGAGAGAGAGAGAGAGAGAGAGAGAGAGAGAGAGAGAGAGAGAGAGAGAGAGAGAGAGAGAGGGAGGGAGAGAGAGAGAGAGAGAGAAATATATAAATATATATATACTTACTTGGTGGTGGTACTTACTTGGTTACTTGGTGGTAGTTACGGCTTGAGCCTTGTTATTAGCTCATGCCTGGGCCATCCTGGGGGACCGCCCGTTTTTTGTCAGTTGCAAGCAACTGAATTTGATGAGGGATGGAATTTGATTCAGCCCTCGTTCTTTCACTACCACATGTTGGTGGTTCATCTGGTACTGAATGTAGCCATTTATCTAGTTTTCTTTTAAACACTTCTACACTACACTGATTTAAGTTTCATATATCCTTCGGTATGCTATTAAACAATTTAGGTCCGTTTATTAGGAAATTTTGTTTTTGCATTTTTCTTAACAGGCATGTTTGTGCACTTATCCCAGTGCGATAGCATGTTCTTCCCTGCCTGGGGGAATGTCTTACCTGAATTCCCCCTCCTTCAACAGGTCTTGGATTTGGTGTTAAGTTTTCAATAATTTTCCACACATATATAATGAAGTATCTCTCTCTCCGCCTTTGTAGTGAGTACAGTCTTAGTTTTTTTAGTCTTTCCCAATAGTTTAGACCCATCATATTATCTAACTTCCGTGTAAAGATTCTTTGGACTTGTTCTATCAACATTATATCTTTTATAAGATTTGGGCTTCATACTTGGCACTGGTATTCTAATCTTGTGGTCACTAATGTTTTCCTTTTCCTTTGTTGACAATCTGCTCTATATGGTGACTGAAACTCATGTCATTACTCATATAGAGTCCTAGATCTTTTACTACTTTTTTCTCCTCAATCTTCACATCTTCGACAAAATATGATCTTGCTCTTAAATTTCCAATTGGACTATATCTTATGATTTCAAATTTATCTGCATTGAATTTCATATTATTGTCATATGCCCACTTACAGATGGTATGTAGATCCTCGTTAATTTTTTTTTGTTTTCATTATCTTGTATATCTAAGGGTGTACTTATTCTTGTATCATCTGCAAATGATGTTACTCTTGAGTGTTTCACACCATTATCAATGTCACCAATCATAATAAGGAATAACAAGGGCCCAAGAACGGACCCTTGTGGCACCCCACTCATAATAATCGTTTCATTTGAGTAAAGCCCATTAATTTGTACTTTTTGTTTACGATTTATTAGGAAGTTGTAAATCCATCTTCCAACTTTCCCGCCGATTCCAAGGTCTTTAATCTTATGTAGCAGGATGCCGTGATCTACTTTGTCAAAAGCTTTTGCAAAGTCTAGATATATTACGTCAACTTCTCTATTTTCAGTTAGGTCCCTTAGTATGTGTTCGAAGTGTGTCAGGATCTGTGATAAACAAGATCTACCACTTCTGAATCCATGTTGCCCGGGGTTTATCTTGTTTTCTTTTTCTAAAAACTGAACATTTTTTTTCCTCACTACCCTTTCAAATATTTTTATTATATGAGATGTTAGTGCTACTGGTCTATAATTTTTGGCTTGACCTTTGTTTCCACCTTTATATATTGGAATTATAGTACCCTCTTTCAGTAAGCTGGGGATACTCCCCATGTCCAAAGATTTCCTCCACAAAGTTACCAGTGGCTTTGCTATGGTTTCTTTGCAGTTTTTTAAAAAGATTGCTGGGATTTCATCTGGCCGAGCAGCTGAGTTTGTTGGTATTTCACTTACTGCTTCAAGAATATCTTTTTTCATCGAATATGAAGTCAGTGAGACATTCATCTTCGTTACTAATAATACTAAAATGTTGCTGTGGGTCTGATATTATTTTTTCTATTCTTGGGACACTATAGACTTCTTCATATTGCAATTTGAGTAATTCAGCCATTTCCTTTGAATCAGTTACCAATGCACCATTATTCTCAAGAGGCCCAATTTCTGTTCTCCTCTTTAACCTGTTGTTTGCATAAGAGAAAAAATATTTTGCATTCTGTTTTATAGCTTCCACAGCTCTTTTTTCTTCGGCTGCTTTTTGGTTACTTATAGACAGTTTTAATTTATCTTCCAATACCCTTATCTCTGCTTTGATCCTTTCTCTCTTGATCTGATCTGTTGTTTTTTTCAATTTGTTAACCTTATTTTTCTTGTTTCTTAACATGATCCTTCGATCTCTTGGTATAATATTCTTGTTTCTGTTGTTGTTTTTTGGGACAAACATTCTACAAATATCTTTAAATGCATTATAAAGCTTCTCTAGTATATCTTTTGGTGTTAAGAGAACGTCAATATCTTTCAGTGACTTTTCTAGTGTTGCATTTATTTTTTTGATTATGGCTAAAGTTTAAAGATCTGAGACTCTTTTCTGCTTTGGCTATCTGTTTTTTACTACTTTTCTGATTATTTAACTTATTCATTGTGATTTCAATTATTTTGTGGTCCGATTGGGCTGTATAAGTTGATGATATGTTGTGTACATCTTCCCCTATACTAATGAAAACAAGGTCCAGTATATTTTCTTCCCTTACTGGAATATTAATAATTTGGTTAAGGTAAAAAATTTCTTCAAAATCTAAAAGCATTCTCGCTTGTTGTTTTTCATCTTTAGTGGCATTTGCTCCTATCTTTATTTTCTTTGTTTCCCAATCGATAAAGGGGAAATTAAAATCGCCAAGTATAATAATAGCTTCAATTTCCCTTGTATTGACAATGTAATTACTAAGCCTAGTGATTCATTGAAAGATGTTTCTGTTGTTCCAGGAGGTCTGTAAAAAATAATGCATAGCTTTTTTGTATCTTTTGCCAAT
The DNA here is from genome assembly GCA_017312705.2 of Penaeus japonicus. NCBI lineage: Eukaryota > Metazoa > Arthropoda > Malacostraca > Decapoda > Penaeidae > Penaeus > Penaeus japonicus. Next base: position 157,368 of record BOPN01001974.1, on the reverse strand, counting down.
ACCCCTAGTATTTCTACTGTATTATTAGAGTATTCTATTACAGTATCCATTCTAGTTACTAATTCTTTCCTGATATAAAGAGCCACTCCTCCTCTGCTTCTCTTATTTCTATCTTTCCTTATTAGCTCATAGTTATTAATTTTAATTTCTTCATTTTTATGTCTTCATTCAGATGAGTTTCTGTAAGAGCTATCATTGAATAATTGTTGATCTTTGCCATGTCCTCTAGATATGTAGGTTTTGTCTGGTTACTTTTTGGATATAATCCCTGTATATTTAGCAACATAAGAGTCTCAAATAAATTATTTCTTTGCATGTCTACATTACCTACTGTTGTTAGATAGTTGATGTCGTTTCCCCCTACTTTGGGGGAGCTGGACCTTCCCCTGGTGTAGCGGTGGGCGTTTCATTACCTGCCTTTGTTCGAATAGGTATGCTTCGCAGGACTGAATGTCCTTGTCTGTTGCTGGTGATATACCAGTGTTTTCCTGCTCCGTCTTTTTCTCTGTTTTCTCTTAGTTTATTTATCAATGTTTTTTTTTGACTTTGCCTTTTTTCATAGCTCAAGTCCGGTGATATCCATGCTTCTTTATATTCATCAATTTCCTTTAGTTTCATATTCTTTCCAATCAGTTTCCATTTCTGTTTTTCATTTTCTAATTTGACCTTAATTGGTCTTGGTCTCAAAGCCTCCTTTAAATATTTGCCCTCTCTAAAGGCACTCTCAACTTTGATAATTTCATTGAGGTTCAATTTTGTTATGATATCATTAATCATTTTCATATCATTTGTTTTCCTGATTTCAGGATCATTTTCTTCTTTTTCTTCTAGATTGTATATAAAGAGCCTATTTGCTCTGAATGTATCTTCATTTTTCTTCTCTGACTTTTCTTTTGTAGGTTGTTTTGGTTGCTTCTTTTTGTCGCCTACAACCTTCCAGTCAGCCTCATCATCTTTTTTTTGGTTGTTCAGTGTCTGAAATATCATTGTCTAGAATATTCTTGGCCTGTTTATCTGATTTTTGCCTTACTATATCAGAAAACAGTTTTTTTTCTTCTTCCTGATTTACTTTACTTTGCTCACCTTTTGGATTTTCTTGTTTCTTCTTTGGCTTTACTTTTACATTTTTAGTGTCTTGTATAGCCTTTTCTGTTTCCAATTTAGCAGCCTGAGTTACCTTTTTTTCTTTAGGTTTTTCTTTTTGCTCTTGTTTTAATTCATGAATTTCATCTTTCAATATTTGTATCTCCCTCAAACATTGAATCTTGAAGTCCTTTAATTCTTCATACATTTTCTGAATTATGTTTTCTAGTGGGCATGCCCCTTCACACTTTTTGGGTGTGCTGATTTTTTGGTCACCGATATGGCTCATTTCCTCTTTTTCCAGAATGTCTGATACGGGTGCATGTACATTTTCTGCCATTGTGTCCCTATTTTCCTCCATTCTAATTAGTTCTTTAAAAAAACTGGCTTCTGATATATCGTCACAACTTTGATTTTTTTCCAGTTCAGTTTCAAGACTAGAATTACTTTTAGTATTGATGTCTTTGCACCAGCTGCAGTCTTTCTGTATATTTTCTTGATTATCTATTTTAGTTCATTATTGATGCCTGTTAGGTAAGCATCAATATTACTTATAATTTCTTTCCTGTTTTTCAAGTAAGTATTTTCACATTTGTGGCATTTTTTCTATCACAGGTTTGGCATATAAATTGCTTTGTTTCATTGTGTTTAAAACATTTTTTTCAGTTTTAGAGTTTCTTTTACTTCTCCTTGGTTTAAACATGTAGTGTTTAAACCCTTAGAGTTATTTAAGTCTGGTCAAGGTCACCTTGGAAGCAGCTGGGCCACGCTGAACCGCTGACCCAGCGTTTTGACCTCCCCTCTCTCCTTGATGCCACTTCTTTTCCTTCCAGTTGTTTTTTTGTTCTAATT
>BOPN01001974.1:137933-140433 GCA_017312705.2 Penaeus japonicus | reverse complement strand
AATTTATTTTTGTATTGTTTGTATTTGTAAAAATAACGTGATAGGTGTCTTTGTTATGATTACCATTATACTTATTAGTACTTTTAACACTGCAGTCTATGCGACTATTCTTATGACATACTTTTTTTATTTTTTTATTTTTTCACAAGAAATCTTTTTCATTTTTCATTTGCTTTATCTAATCATTCTTACTTTCCTGCCTATTTTTAATCTTCTTTACTCTCCGTTCTCTCCCTTTTTTTATTCTTTTCATAATCATTCTGATATTCAGATACCGATGCCCGTCTCATCACCCTCTCTATTCATTACACATTTTCTTAAACTAATATCACCCAACGATAAAAAAAAAAAAATATATATATATATATATATATATGTATTTTATATATATATATATATATATATATATATATATATATATATATATATATATATATATATATATATATATATATATATATATAATTTGCAACAATACAGAGAATATAATATGTTGACTAATGTGTGTTTTGCCTAGAAACAAAGTTTATGATTGGTTAAAGGGTAAAAATCAATTAATATTCATGAAGAATTGATTGTTTAACTTTTGATGATAGGAGCTTTAGTATACAGTATACAATGAATATAGGCAGATCAATGAATACATAGATAATTTACATAACGCACAGTGTTATATACTGACCACAAGAATCACAAGCGCAGGACCAGTGAATGCCCATATAAGGCCATCTGAGGTGGATAGCCAACAGCTGTGATGAGAAACAGGGAGTTAGATCATATGAAGAGAAATGTGGAATTATAATGATGATAACACGATAGATGGTATTATATAATTTCATTTTAGGATAGAAATTGATGATATTGAACATGGTAAGAGTAGTAGGTCAGTAAGAATGATGGTAATAATAATGATAATGAAAGTAGTAATGATACTAGTGATAATAATGTCAATGGTAACAATTATGATGAAAACAATGATTAGGATAATGATAATGGTAAGCATAATCATAATTATAATAACAAAAGTCATAATGATTATGATAAGGGTTGTGATAACGATAATGGCAATGAAATACAATGACAGTGATGATGACAATGACAATTATAATGATAATGATAATAATAATGATAATGATAATGGCGATAGTAAAAATAATGATAATAATACTACTACTAATGATGATGAAGATGACGATGAATATAATATCAATAATAATGATGAAAATTATAATTTTGATAATTACAACAATGTTATGATAATAAAAATAGGGATATATCAATAATGATAATGATAATTACAATGAAAATATCAATAATCATGACAATAATGATGATAATAATTATAATAATGATAGTAACAATGATGATAACAAAATGATAAAAATAATGCTAATGATGCTGATAATAATGGTAATGATAATAATGGTAATAATAATGATAAAAAGAATAACAACGATGGATAAGAAAAATACTGACATGATAATAATAATATTGGTAATAACAATAACAATGATGATGATAAAGATAATGATAACTATAACGGTGATGGCGATTATAATAATAATGATAATTAAAATGATGATTGCAAGAATTATAAAAATTGATAATAATGATGATGAGGATGATAATTATGATATTAGTAATAGTAATAAAAAGGATGATAACAAAAAAGATGATAATGATAATAACGATATTCATAACGATACCGATGGTAATGACGATCATCGTAATAATGATCATAAAAATATAACCTAAAAGAGAATAATACTTAAAGATAAAAAAAAGGGACCGCGAGAGAAAGAGACAGAAAAAGCGAAAAATATGAAAAATAATACTAGTAGAGGGGATGTAGGTTGCCAACTTACTAGTCTTCAGTGCCATAGCCTTCGTAATCCACCCCGGCAGAAATGGCCACGATAAGAGCCGGGACACTGTAGGCGATAACCGTGTAGTAACGCAAGGGCGAGCGAGCAGTGAGGAACACCTTAAAAAAAAGGGATCTGATGATTAGCAGAACATGGATAGAAGAGAGAGAGAAAGAGGGAGAGAGGGAGAGAGGGAGGGAGGGGAGGGAGGGGAGAGAGAGAGAGAGGAAGAGAGAGGGAGAGAGAGAGGGGGGGGGGGAGAGAGGGAGGGGGGAGGGAGAGTGAGAGAGAGGAAGAGAGAAAGAGAGAGAGAAAGAGAGAGGGAGAGGAATGAGAGGAAGAGAGGGAGAGGGGAGAGAGGAAGAGAGAGAGAGAAAGAGAGAGGAAGAGAGAGAGAGAGAGGAGGAGAGAGAGAGAGAGAGAGAGAGAGAGAGAGAGAGAGAGAGAGAGAGAGAGAGAGAGAGAGAGAGAGAGAGAGAGAGAGAGAGAGAAAGAGAGTACATGAGACTACATAATATGAATTAACAGGCATCGTTTATGCATATGCACAAATAAATTACATATTCTGATCAACAGGTAAAGTCACTCAAATAAGAAACCAGACATCAGTGTGTTCAACTCTCAACCTACACATG
>BOPN01001974.1:125433-127933 GCA_017312705.2 Penaeus japonicus | reverse complement strand
TTGAGGTTCCGAGGCACGTGCTGTCGAGGGGGACGCTCTCGCCTCCGCAGCTCCAGGTGTCGAGGCCCTGAGACGCAGTGGTTTATTTTGTCAATTAGATTTAAGGAAATTATATGTGTATATGTATGTGTATATGTATGTATGTGTGTGTATATGTATATATATATATGTGTGTATATATATATATATATATATATATATATATACATATATATACAAATTTTGCCTCCCTGCCCGGGACTTGAACCCGCGCCGTAAGATTGGCAGGTACGGTGGTGAGACCGATCGGCTACTCGACCCACTAAAAGAATTGTCCAACCAGACGCCTTATGAGACGTCATGGAGCTTACCTATGTACTCTTAGCAGAGCAGTGATAGCAAAGTTTCACGGACAATTCCCGCAGGCGCTCGGCAGCAACGAAATCACAAATTCAAGTCCCAAATCAGGTTACCGAGGTTATATATATGTGAGAAAGATGGTAGAATGCAGTAACCGGTCAGGGAGGTAAAATTAGTATATATATATATTAAAATGCGTTACTGCATTCTACCATCTTTCTCATATATATATACATATATATATATATATATTTCTGTTAAATATAAGTTCACAACTAAGGCAGATATGCCAGAGATTTTTTTTAGAACCATATATGAATATACTCACGTCATATGAAGTATAACGAACGTGTAACTCTGGCGACACGGCCGGATGACACGAGGAGTGCAGGTGGTGATGGAGGTCTTTGTATGACACCTGACACACGGATTGGCCATTACATCTGTGGCAGATAAAGAGGTTTGCACAAGTCGACGCGATTCGAGAAACAGCCACGCTTAATTAAGGCTTATTTAGGTTCCAGTATCCTACTCAAATTTTACAAAACGTTGATTGAGTGTTCCAGGTGCAGTTTCTATCATTTTTAAGTACAATTATATCTAATGTAAAAGGTGTAATTCGATGTTGCAGATTATTAGGTATGCTCGCAAACATTATCTCTAAAAATAATCACAACATCCTTAAAAATCATCGCACAACAAGATGCATATACAGTAAGGTGTAAAATACCAAATAACAAATAACATAAGTAGCAAGAAATATAACTCCAACAATAACAGCAATAATAGTGAACACTTCACTAGATGAATATACAATGTAATCTCGCCAGAAATTCTTTAGGTAGTTAGCTACTTTCTTAGATCTTCTCTTCTTCGAAAATCTAGACTCTCCGCTTTCCTATCGTATCGTATTCTTAAGAAAGAAAGACTTACTTGAGGCGAAAGAGCGACAGGGCGGCTAGGGCGTAACAGCCATTGAGTTTTCCCGCCGATAACTGGCCGAAATAAGCAAACTCGAAGCTCAGTGCTTCATCGAAAGGAGCCGAGAAAGAGTAGACCCCATCCACTGGCTGCATGAGTTCGTCCTTGATACCTGTTTTTTTTTTTTTTTTTTTTTTTTTAGGGGGATAGGAGGGAGGTAGCAAGATTACATACACACACAAGTAAATAAATGAATGTGTGTCAAAGTCATAAAAAAAGAAGAAGAAATAAAACTGGAAAGTGATTCACCACTGTCCGCATTTTCACTCCGCATGTGAATATGTGTCAAAGTCATAAAGAAAAGTTAAACCTGGAAAGTGACTCACCACTGTTCGCATTTTCACACAGGTTGCCACTGTAGTTTTCCAGACACAAGCACATGAAGTTCTCCCCGCTGCCCGTGACCGCAGCGAGGCCCAGCGACGCGTTGAAACAAGAGCCTCCGTTCTCGCAAGGGTTGACCAGGCACGGTTCGCCGCCCATGGTCGCAGTCTCGAGCCGTTCGGTAACTATGCCGTCAACGACCGGAGGGAAAGCGCAAAGGACGGGCAAGTCTGATGTGGAAGCGGGGTTCACCACAACGTGCGCAGCGTCGAAGAGGATTCGGAGTCCGTCCGTCTGCTCGGCGTAAAGTTGAGGTTCTCGAGGCCTCGCGTCGTCGCCGATGATTCCCTGCACAATAAGCCCTTCTTCTGACAGGCCAAAAGTGTCATTGAGAAACGTGACAAAGTCCTGGTCGTGCTCGTAAAAGGCCAGGTCGCCCCCAGCCTCCATGCACCCCTCCCTCGCAGACTGCAAACTTGAAACGATCACCTCGTAGCAGGTGCTGTGGGGGGAGTAGAGCTCGCCAAGGTTGCAGGTGAGATTTGGATTCGCTGCCTCGTACTCTATGTGCAGCGCGTATTCGCCTAGTCTGGTGTCGACGCAACCCTCGGCACCCGCCAGGTAGCTGTGGAGGAAGCTGAAGTCCACGGAGCATTGCTCTTTGCCGTCGCACCTGCCGGAATTACGGAAATGTGTAAATAGGTTGCAAGAGCGCCAGGGAAGCGACAAAGGAAAGATGATCATCATTATAACAATAGTAATGATAATGATAATCGTTATAAGAAATAAGAATAGCAAAATCAACTTGATAGCATCAGCGAAAAACAATCTCCCAATAATCACACAGCTGCATTAG
>BOPN01001974.1:62933-67933 GCA_017312705.2 Penaeus japonicus | reverse complement strand
TCATTACTGCTTTATGTAATGAAGAATTCAGAGTCTATCGCTGTTTGTTCACGCTGTTGTGCTGCTCTGATGAAACGCCGTTCATGTCAATAAGCATAATGTTCATTCTTGATTGCTTTCGAAGCGGAACAAACATTACGAGCAGCTGGGCATAATATCCTTTATAGACTCTGGGAATGATAGCTCAAGTCGTAACGTTATTACTGTGTGTGTGTTCGTGTTTTCTTAATTTGTGTGTGTGTGGGATTGTGCATACTGTATGTGTGTCTGTGTTCGTTTGTGTTGGTTTGGGTGTGCATTCAAATGGTTGTTTAAGTATGTGAGGGGGGGGGGGCATTTGTAGGCATAAGAGTTGGCATCAACCAATCGACTATTACTATTATCTTATAGAAAGAAAGAAGGGATAATGTTTTGCTTGTGTTATGTATGCCATTGAGATGAACTATAGAATAGCAATATATTTGTCACCAAAATATAAAATAGCAATATATTTGTCACTAAAATATAAAATAGCAATATATTTGTCACTAAAACCAAGAGATAAAATTGAGAACACTGATATAATTAGTGTGTGGAGATATATAATATGTATTACATGATTATATCGGACTTGTGCATCGAATACTCAATAAACCAGTAGCTAGTTTATTCAACCATATGCTACAATGCTGAAATAATCCTGTACAGCTGAGAATATCACATATTGAGCAAAAGCTTTCAACAAGGACCTTTGACACCCCCTCTCTCTCTCTCTCTCTCTCTCTCTCTCTCTGTGTGTGTGTGTGTGTGTGTGTGTGTGTGTTACTCTCTCTCTGTCTCTCTCTCTCTCTCTCTCTCTCTCTCTCTCTCTCTCTCTCTCTCTCTGTCTGTGTGTGTGTCTGTGTGTGTGTGTGTCTCTCTCTCTCTCTCTCTCTCTCTCTCTCTCTCTCTCTCTCTCTCTCTCTCTCTCTCTCTCTCTCTCTCTCTCTCTCTCTCTCTCTCTCTCTGTTACTCTCTCTCTCTCTCTCTCTCTCTCTCTCTCTCTCTCTCTCTCTCTCTCTCTCTCTCTCTCTCTCTCTCTCTCTCTCTCTTACTCTCTCTCTGCATCTGTGTGTGTGTGTGTCTGTCTCTCTCTCTCTCTCTCTCTCTCTCTCTCTCTCTCTCTCTCTCTCTCTCTCTCTCTCTCTCTCTCTCTCTCTCTCTCTCTCTCTCTCTCTCTCTCTCTGTCTCTCTTTCTCTCTCTCTCTCTCTCTCTCTCTCTCTCTCTCTCTCTCTCTCTCTCTCTCTCTCTGTCTCTCTCTCTCTGTCTGTCTCTCTCTCTCTCTCTCTCTCTCTCTCTCTCTCTCTCTCTCTCTCTCTCTCTCTCTCTCTCTCTCTCTCTCTCTCTCTCTCTCTCTCTCTCTCTTTCTCTTTCTCTCTCTCTCTCTTACTTCTCTCTCTTACTTTCTCTCTCTCTCTACTCTTTCTCTCTCTCTTTCTTAATCTCTCTCTCTCTCCCTCTCTCTCTCTACCTCTCACTCTCTCTCTCTCTCTCTCTCTCTCTCTCTCTCTCTCTCTCTCTCTCTCTCTCTCTCTCTCTCTCTCTCTCTCTCTCTCCATCTCTCTTCCTCCCTCCCTTTGCATTTTTCTTCCCAATAATTAAGACGAATCGTAAGTAAATATTCCCTCAGTCACTACAAGTATTCCAGATCCAAATGCGAGCTATTTGTCCTTTGCACGATGTTATTCCCTTTGAAGTCATCTCTGATGTGAGGGGATTCGGTAATTGTGTTCCCTCACGTTCTACGTCTGTCTGGAGAATCACCATCGTCACCATTGCCATGTGGTTCTGTGACACTGTAATGTAAAGGAGTAAGTTTCACTTTGGTCACATTTAGAATTCCGTCAAATGGGGTAGGATACGTGAAGCAGTTGCCCTGATATGTCCTTTTTTCTTCTTCTTCTTCTTCTTCTTCTTCTTTTTGACATTGTGCACTCCTTTAACTAACACGTTTTCATTTTTTTCTTTTGTTCTATAAGGTTAATGGATGTAAACGATAAAGTAATTTTATATTTCCATAGTACCATTTCTTACCATTGTTTTTTCTTTAAGAGATTGACAAGGCTTTAGGTTCCTGACAGTAAGGAGAATAACAGCTTGAAATAGGACGAACGCTTTGCATTTTAGAAGCGAAAGCTCGCCGTCAGCAAAAGGAATAAGCTCAGAGCTTCATGCTGACTGCTGTCCGGGGAATAACAGCATTGTTTAAGGTTCTTAGACAAGGTTGTTAACAACACTCATGCGAACACTCGACCTGTAAAAGAATTATCGGTATATTGACGACGATAAAAAGGAAGGAGACGAAGCAAAGAACGAAGAACAACAGCAAGAGGAGGAGAAGAAAGAAGGACTAGAGAAGGAGGAGGAGGAGGAGAAAAAAAGACTAGAGAAGGAAGAGGAGGAGGAGGAGGAGGAAGAAGGATTAGAGAAGGAGGAGGAGGAGGAGAAAGAAGGACTAGAGAAGGAAGAAGGGGAGGAGGAGAAAGAAAGACTAGAGAAGGAAGAGGAGGAGGAAGAAGAGAATGAAGGACTAAAGAAGGAAGAGGAGGAGGAGGAAGAGGATTATGAGAAAAATATAAAGGAAAAATACAAAATTCTCCTAACCTATAGTAGTTATAAGCATTTTTGACTTTCAAAATCTATTCATTTCTCAATCCTTTCATTTTCGTATTTTGTAAGTCACGTGGCGAAGATATTTGGCCATGTTTGCGTGCGCGGTGACATTAATTTTGTGAAATAATACTTAAGAGGAAAGAAAAAAGTATATTTGATGAAATATTGCAATACATAAAGACAACGCTTAAGCATATTCTTGCAAAAATATTAGCCTTCAATTTGCACACCTGCAATTCCGTGCCTGTGAACTTGACTGCATAATATTAACCAGTCGGAGTTTCAGTTAGGTACGGAGACTACATTCCACTTGGACATTACGAATGAATATGAATTTCAAACAGAAATGTCTATCCTTTAACGCAAGAGGCAAGTAATCTAACATTCATTACTGCTTTATGTAATGAAGAATTCAGAGTTTATCGCTGTTCGTTCAAGCTGTTGTGCTGCTCTGATGAAACGCCGTTCATGTCAATAAGCATAATGTTCATTCTTGATTGCTTTCGAAGCGGGGCAAACATTGCGAGCGAACAGCTGAGCATAATATCCTTTATAGACTCTGGGAATGATAGCTCAAGTCGTAACGTTATTACTGTGTGTGTTCGTTTATTCTTAATTTGTGTGTGTGTGTTCGTGTTTTCTTAATTTGTGTGTGTGAGGGTTTGTGCGTGCTGTATGTGTGTCTGTGTCTCTTTGTGTAGGTTTGGGTGTGCATTCAAATGGTTGTTTAAGTATGTGAGGGGGGGGGGCATTTGTAGGCATAAGAGTTGGCATCAACCAATCGACTATTACTATTATTTTATAGAAAGAAAGAAGGGATAATGTTTTACTTGTGTTATGTCTGCCATTGAGATGAACTATAGAATAGCAATATATTTGTCACTAAAACCAAGAGATAAAATTGAGAACACTGATATAATTAGTGTGTGGAGATATATAATATGTATTACATGATTATATCGGACTTGTGCATCGAATACTCAATAAACCAGTAGCTAGTTTATTCAACCATATGCTACAATGCTGAAATAATCCTGCATAGCTGAGAATATCACATATTGAGCAAAAGCTTTCAACAAGGACCTTTGACACCCTCTCTCTCTCTCTCTCTCTCTCTCTCTATCTCTCTCTCTCTGTGTGTGTATGTGTGTGTGTGTGTGTGTGTGTGTGTGTGTGTGTGTGTGTGTGTTACTCTCTCTCTCTCTGTCTCTCTCTCTCTCTCTCTCTCTCTCTCTCTCTCTCTTACTCTCTCTCTCTCTCTCTCTCTCTCTCTCTGTGTGTGTGTGTGTGTTACTCTCTCTCTCTCTCTCTCTCTCTCTCTCTCTCTCTCTCTCTCTCTCTCTCTCTCTCTCTCTCTCTCTCTCTCTCTCTCTCTCTCTCTCTCTCTCTCTCTCTCTCTCTCTCTCTCTCTCTCTCTCTCTCTCTCTCTCTCTCTCTCTCTCTCTCTCTTACTCTCTCTCTCTCTCTCTCTCTCTCTCTCTCTCTCTCTCTCTCTCTCTCTCTCTCTCTCTCTCTCTCTCTCTCTCTCTCTCTCTCTCTCTCTCTCTCTCTCTCTCTCTCTCTCTCTCTCTCTCTCTCTCTCTCTTACTCTCTCTCTCTCTCTGTGTCTCTCTGTCTCTCTGTCTCTCTCTCTCTCTCTCTTACTTCTCCCTCTTACTTTTTTTCTCTCTCTACTCTTTATCTCTCTCTTTCTTAATCTCTCTCTTTCTCTCTATCTCTCGCTGTCCCTCTCTCTCTTTCTCTCTCTCTCTCTCTCTCTCTCTCTCTCTCTCTCTCTCTCTCTCTCTCTCTCTCTCTCTCTCTATCTCTCTCTCTCTCTCTCTCTCTCTTCCTCCCTCTCTTTGCATTTTTCGTCCCAATAATTAAGACGAATCGTAAGTAAATATTCCCTCAGTCACAGTATTCCAGATCCAAGCGCGAGCTATTTGTCCTTTGCACGATGTTATTCCCTTTGAAGTCACCTCTGATGTGATGGGATTCGGTAATTGTGTTCCCTCACGTTCTACGTCTGTCGGGAGAATCACCATCGTCACCATCGCCATGTGGTCCTGTGACACTGTAATGTAAAGGAATAATTTTCACTTTGGTTGCATTTAGAATTCCGTCAAATGGGGTTGGATACGTGAAGCAGTTGCCCTGAAATGTCCTTTTTTATCTTCTTCTTCTTCTTCTTCTTCTTCTTTTTTTTTTTTTTTTTTTTTTTTTTTTTTTTCTTTTTTTTTTTCTTTTTTTTCCCTTTTTTTTCTTTCTTTCTTTTTGACATTGTACAGTACTTTAACTAACACGTTTTCCTTTTTCTTTTGTTCTTAAAGTTAATGAATGTAAACGATAAAGTCATTTTATATTTCCATAGTATAATTTCTTACCA
>BOPN01001974.1:42933-45433 GCA_017312705.2 Penaeus japonicus | reverse complement strand
GAAGATGTGAATATCTTACCAGCTGGAAATACAAAAGGAAACAGAAGGAAACAAGGAAATAGACACGACGAGAGAAGCAAAGGAAGAAAAAAAAGACGAACATGACGTAGAGGGAAAAGGAAAAACAGGAATAAACATGAATGGAGGTGGATGAACGGAATTGCATCTGCCAAGTACCAAAAAATACAAAAAGAAATAGAAGGAAACAAGGAAATAGACACCACGACAGAAGCAAAGGCAGAGGAAAAGACGAACATGACGTAGAGGGAAAAGGAAAAACAGGAATAGACATGAATGGAGGTGGATGAACGGAATTGCATCTGCCAAGTACCAAGACTGCAATCTTTGTGATCGGAAGAGAGCTCGCCAACCCTTTATAGAAAATTCATATGAGGGTCTCATCCTCTTCCACTTCTCCCTCCATCTACGCCTTTTGCTATTCCTCTCTTTATTTTATTTTCTCTGATATTACTTTCTTCATCTCCTTCTCCCTTTGATTCTTAAGATGTTTTTCTTCTTCTTCTCTTCCTTAGTTTTATCCCTTCTTCTCCTCCTCTTCTTCTTGTCTCCTTTTGTCCCCATTCTCTCCCACTTTTACCCTCACCTCTGGGGTTCTCCCCCCTCCACCCCCCCCTCCTCCCATCTCTCCCTCCCCACCAGCATACGCCCCCCCCCCCTCACCCCCGTATACTATCTCCCCCCCCCCTTTAAATCCTGTATACCCTCCACCCCCTGTTCCCCCATCCTCTACCCCATCGCCTCTCTCTTCCCTTCCTTTATCCCCCCCATCCTACCCCCCCTAAAAAAAATAAAAAAATAAAAAATAAAAAAAATACCATCCCCCTTATATCCTGCCTCCCCTCCACATCCTTCCTCCACCCCTCCCCACCCCCACCCCCCCTACTGATCGTCCCTCTCCTCCCATCCTTTTCCCTTCCCCCCCATCCTACCCCATCCCCCTCACCCCCTCACCCCCCCCCCTCTCTCTCCCTCTCAAAGCCTCAACATTTGCTCAGCTTTTCCGAGACCGCACGGAAGTCGGCTCATATCGGTCGGCGTTCCATTAAGCTGACGGGTCCAAAGGGGAGGCTCGGCTGGTCCATCTCCTTCAGTCACTTCAAAAGATGGTTGCGTGGACGGACGGCTTGCATGTTGCGAATATCGTCTAGAATTGATGATTGAGGGGGGGAGGAGGGAGGGGAAGGGGGAGGGGGGAGAGGGAGGGGGGATGGGGATAGGGGAGGGGTAGGGGGTGATGAGGCTCGGTGGCGTTGTTGTGTTGTGTTGGGGGGGGGTTGGGCTGGGTTGGGGGATGGAGAGAGGGTGTGTGTGGGGGGGGTTGGGGTGGGGGGTGAGGGGTATGGGGGTAAGTTACTAGGTTGTGGAGGGAGTGGGAGGTGGGAGTGGGGTAAGGGGGTGGGGTAGGGGGTTAGGGAGGGGAGGAGGGATGACAGGAGGAGGTGAGGAAGCAGGATATACAAAAATTAGAGCTATTCAATACTGTAAAAAATAAAAGATGAATGCATGCACAGTGCACACGCCAAAGCCAATACTCCCTCTACCTGTCGACTACTCTCGGCTAACCGCGCCCTCGCTCTGACAAAGCTTTCCATTTGCATTAATCCCCAACTATGGTTGACATGCGAACAGGATGACGTGAGCTGCGGCCAATTCATTTCTCTTAGCGACTCAAACGCGCCCAAATGGCTCTCCTTCTGGACGGACCCAACAGCCATTCAGTCAAGAATTATGTTCTGCTCACACGTTGCATATGGCCGCCAGCACACGCACACTCAGAGGATGGTTTTATATCATATCATCCTATATATATAGTCAGATCTATATCATATCGTATAAAATCGTATAATCAGACATAGGTATAATCAGACATAAAGTAACCACGTTCCTGGAAATGAAAACAGTGAGACACTTACCATGCCAGAACCACTTTTGTTCGATGAGAGCGGTTGATCCCCAACCCGTTCGTGGATTGCTCCGGATTCCGCATTCATCTTTGTTTCCACAAGCTCAAGCCACTTAGAATTTAAATCGTGTAATGTTGTTATCGTTCGTAATTTTCTCGTCGGCAATTCCGGTCTCTCTGCCGAGCCTGTGAAATGAGCTTATTGCATTACGCTCTTGTGAAAGGAAAGTAATATGGATTCTTTAAATAAATTGCAAAGAGCTGATTGGCACTGATCTATTCCGAGTTTTCCACTCTCCTTTTCATTTGCTATGTCAAGGATTTTATCATCGTATCTATAAAATTCAACAAATTCTGCTATGACATAAAAGACTTCAAAAGTTGTAGAATTGTACAATTATCAAACGTCGTGATTAATTCTTTAAATCTTTCCTGCAACTGCATGTGATTCATTGTGAAAGGATTTTCTGTTGAGGAGGTAAATCAAAGGAAGTAAATGGGGTTTGTTTTGATACTGTTTTTGTTTAGTATGTATGCCTCTCTCTTTTTCTCTCTACATAAATTCCCTCTCTCTCT
>BOPN01001974.1:30433-32933 GCA_017312705.2 Penaeus japonicus | reverse complement strand
CTCTTTCTCTCTCTCTTACACCTTGTTGAACATTTCCTTGACTCGTGTAAAGAGAGAGAAAGAAATGGATATATAGAAAGAGACAGATAGACATACGGATAGACAGATAGATTAAGATAAGCAGATAGCTAGGTAGAAAAAGTGAGAGAGCGTGAATCATTTGATCATTATGTTTGCAATCGAACAACAATTTCATTGTTTCAATTTCCTTTCATCTAATCACAACTGAAGTCAAAATACTAAAGAGAGAGAGAGGCAGAGACAGAGAGGGAAAGAGGGATACAGAGAGAATAATGATCAATGTTTATAAACAATCATCAAAACAAAGTAGGTTTCTGATACAAGTAATTCAAATTAGATATCAAAACAATAATAAATTTGATCGAGTATTTTTTTTTTTTTTTTTTTTTGACATTTGTTGACACCATTTCCTCGTGTGTTTTTTTTTCTTTCTTTCTTTCTTTCTTTTTTTTCTCTCTCTTTTGTACCTCGAGCCGTACCGTACTCCCGAAACAAAGCATTTATATCAAAATCAATTTTCCGGCGCAGATGCCCCATTCACAAGGTTTAATTCCGAGAGAACCATCAAGGGAATGTATAATGTTTCATTCCAGCATCAGTCGAATGAATAATTGCTTCTTCATTCTACAGCTGGAATGCGTCGGGTTAAAAAGGCAGTGTCACGAGATAATGAGATTTCTCTTGCATGCCATATTCAGCCTTATAGCATATGTGCATAGTTCCAAAATGCTATTGCTTTGTCGGGAGGGAGGGGGGGTGGGGGGTGGAGTTGGATATTTGTGTTGACTTTAATTAAGTTCGGAAAGTCATTTCGTCGATTATTTTGGACGAAATCGCATAGAGATGGACCTACGGCCTGTCTGTTTCCAATTTAGTCTTTTTCTGTTTTTATTAATGTGGTGTATATCACTTTTTTTAGGAGGAAATGCTAAATAGTAGGGATAACGAACATCGAAATACCAAATAATTAGGATTATGGTCATGAAAACGCGGCAAATAATAATTTTGATTATAAGAAAAAAAAAATTCATTATGGAATCGAGAAGAAAAATTACTCAATTAATACTCTTTGTCTCTCTTTATGGTCTCCTCCTCCTCTCTCGCTTTTCTCCTCTCTCCGTTTCTCTCTCTCTCTTTCTTTCTCTCGATCTTGTCCTCTTTATTCTATTCTCTCTCTCTCTTTCTCTCTCTCTCTCTCTCTCTCTCTCTCTCTCTCTCTCTCTCTCTCTCTCTCTCTCTCTCTCTCTCTCTCTCTCTCTCTCTCTCTCTCTCTCTCTCTCTCTCTCTCTCTCTCTCTCTCTCTCTCTCTCTCTCTCTCTCTCTCTCTCTCTCTCTCTCTCTCTCTCTCTCTCTCTCTCTCTCTCTCTCTCTCTTTCTCTCTCTCTCTCCAGCTACCACTTTCGTTCTCCAATTCTTTGTCACTTGTTTCCAGCTGGAGAAATGGTGACCTCACTCGGCCGGAAAAGTAGAAGCTGATGCGTATAAAAGATGGCGCACATTTGCCGACCAAGTGATCCCATCTGTTCAGGGATTTCGGTCTTTAGGATCACACACACACAGATTTCTTCTACATCCGAAGACTCAGCCACACAGAGACACACACTCACGCCCATTCTCAACTTCAACTCTCGCATATACGCACACATAGACGAATACATCCCCACATGAAAACAAAATACATCAAAGTGCTAATGCATAAACATCCCCATACCTAATGCAATGTCACCCACACATAGGCAAGGGCTCTCAAAGTCACCCCTACATATCATACATGGCAATATAGAGACATACCCACACTAAAATCTACCAAAACAAAAATGCATCTACACACCTACATACGCCGCAAAGACGCACGCCGAAGTACACACTTTCACATTCATGCAACGACACTACAATTTAGAGACACATGACAAACAAAGATACTCTCATAAAAAGACAGTAACACACGTACATGAAAAAAAACACCTCCACGCATATGCACATCCATACAAAGACACATCTACAAAAATAGACATCCACATACGCATAGAGATGGACCCACGGCCTTATTGATTCAGACACAAAAAAACACCCACAAATAGATGCAAATACACACACACACACACAAAGTCACATCTACGCAAATGTACATCTGCATAAACACATATCCACAACTCATAAACACTCATATAAATACACAAAACCAGAAAGACACATCCACACGTCGTACACATTCATACAAATACAAATGCATGCCAACGCAAAGAAACACCAACATACCACACAACCACAAAAAGACACCAACATAAACTCACAAAAACACTTACACAAGGAAACCCACCCACGCGTACAGAAACACAATCACATAATGACACCCAGGCATAGATACAAATACCATCCCTACACACACACACACAGATACACCTTACACAAATACAAATCTACACATCCACAGTTACACGCTCACAAAAATACACTTACGAAAATACAACCACCATAA
>BOPN01001974.1:20433-25433 GCA_017312705.2 Penaeus japonicus | reverse complement strand
TTGCTAAGCTTGAATAGTAGGACGTTGGAGTGATTTCCTAAAATATAATGAAAACAGCAATGAAAATGGGTTAAAAAAAAGAAAATACTGATGTATATATATAAAAAAAAAACTCTAGAAGGGTACCAAAACTGCTACTCTGATGAAACACCAAACTTTTGGTATCCTTCATTACCATAGCTGTTCCTGTCGTAGTTAGCAATCTTGGCAACTCTCGTAGAACAAATGTTGCTTTTTAATTATTAGGAAATGTACCAATCGGTTTTGGCGTCATCGCTAGGATAAATAGTTTCAGTTTTACACCATATGATACTTCTTCATTTCAATAAAAAAAAAAGTCATATGCATCAAATGCAGTGAACGTACGCAGCCTATACAATAGTTTCTCTTCATAAAGCATGTAGGGATGAAACTAATATCCATCCGCCCTTTTCGACGATCGCCCCATGAAATTCGCCAGGCAGTGTTCACCATTGTTCACAGTTGAAGACGCCCATTTATCATTCACTTTCATGGATTTTACATGTTATATGAATTATACGAATTATACGAATGAAATTAGCTGAATGAATAAGTTTCGTATTCTTTCCCATTTTTGGATAAAGAGCCTATCAAGTCAACTGTGATTTAGCCTACGTGGTATTGATTCTCTTTAGAGTGTAGTTCATGAAGAGACCAGTGATGATGCAGTGAGTGATATGGAAATTAGACTAGGGTATTAAACTATTGAACGTCTATCTTTTTATTGACTTTCTTATTCCTTTTCATTCAGCAAGTTAGACCTCGGGGTATTCAGCAAGTTTCACTCTGATGAACAGTTCCAAAAAGCACAAGAGCCCTTATGCCCAGTTGGCAGGTAATTGTGAGATTTGGCATTCCTGCACAGATATTATCATATAGATTGTGCAGCATAAATGACTAGGCCTAGAACCACAGATCTCATAATGATCAGCAAAAAGGTTGTCAGACTCAGCTGATTGATGCTGTATACTTCCCTCATTCAAACTTCCAAAATTTCTGACACCAATTAGTCAACTATTACTTCCCAATTATGGTTTCCGTCTTACACATTAACTTTCCTCTCACCGCCCATACCGCGATATCAAACAATCAGAAAAATATACACATATTTTATTAATTTTTAATATTTATTTAATATTTATAGATAGATAAATATATAAATATATATACACACACACATACACACACACACACACACATTAGTAAAAAAAACAAGAAAAAAGTAATCTTTCAAAAAAAAGTAATCTTTCATTCTTAGCTTCCGCGACGTTCTCCAAGCCAACGGAGCTTCGATATACAAACCCATGTGCTTAGCTTAGAGTTGATGCAAGACTACTCAGAACCAAGAACAAATCAACCAAGAACCATGTGCTAGCAGACCGACCACGGAGGAACCGAAAAGCTCGCAGGGATTAGTTCTGATACAAGTCATATGCCTGATGCACAATGCAGAAAAGCTCTGTCAACACAAAAAGGACCTGATCATCACCTTTAAAATGCACTCGTCAACTCTCACTGAGCGATTAAGAGTGACGAACACCCCCAGTCCCACTAACTCCACCTCTTTCCCTCTCTTGTCTCTCATTATGCTCTCTCTCTCTCTCTCTCTCTCGCTCAGGCTCGCTCGCACTTCCGTTCTCTCCAACTCTACCCCCTTCTTAGTCTCTCTCCCCCCCACAACCCCACCCCTCTCTCTCTCTCCCTCACTCTCTCTCTCTATCTATCTATCTATCTCTCACTCTCACTCTATCTCTCTTTATCTATCTATCTATTAATCTGTATCTCTCAAACCCCCTCCCCCCCGTCTTATTTGTCTATTTTTCTCTATATACCCCCCCCTATCTCTCTATCTATCTATCTATCCATCCATCTATCTATTTATCTATTTATCTATCTATCTCTCGCTCTCTATTTCTTTCAGAATGATACGCAGATATTTGCTATTTCTATCTTCAATACGACTATTTTTTTTCCCCTTTTACTATTAATGAAAAGAAAATCATGCATCCTATTTTGAAAAGGGATTTGAATACCTTCTCTTATCAATGCATTTTGCGGCCTCATTACTTTGCCTGTTAGCTGTATGCAAATGAGATGTTGCATTGGGTTTAAGGATGCAATGTCATGGGTTTTATTCGTGCGGCGATTTGCTTGTATGGACTGTTTCCCTGCGCGTGTATTTGTATATATGTTATTTACACACACACACACACACACACACACACACACACACACATATATATATATATATATATATATATATATATATATATATGTATATATATAAATAAATAAATATAAAAGCGCACACACACACACACACACACACACACACACACACACACACACACACACACACACACACACACACACACACACACTCATCTATCTATATATATATATATATATATATATATATATATATATATATATATATATATATATATATATATATATATACATACGTACATATATACATATATATATATATATATATATATATATATATATATATATATATATATATATATATATATATATATATATATATATATGCATACGTACATATATACATATATATATATATATATATATATATATATATATATATATATATATATATATATATAAACATTTATATGTATATGTATATCAGAGAGAGAATGGACACGAGAGAGAGAGAGAGACAGAGAGACAGAGAGAGAGAGGGGGGGGAGTGAATACACATATATATATATATATATATATATATATATATATATATATATATATATATATATATATATATATATATACTAGATGAAAGATATTGGAACAAAAATGGGAAACAAGAAAAGGAGGAAGGTAGTAATTTGTCAAAGGAAAACTAACGCGAAAAGAGACAAGAATTGTAAAGGATGGGCGAGAGTGGACACGAGAGAGAGAGGGAGAGAATGAGAGAGAGAGAGAGAGAGGGTGGGCGAGAGGGAGAGAGAGAGAGAGAGAGTGGACACGAGAGAGGGAGAGTGATAGTGAGAGAGAGAGAGAGAGAATGGACACAAGAGAGAGAGAGTGTGTGTGTGAGAGAGAGAGAGAGAGAGACAGAGAGAGAGAGAGAATGGACATGAGATAGAGTGAGAGAGGTAGTGAAAGATAGGAAGAGAGGGAGAAAGAAAGAGAAAGGGCGAGAAATAAATAGATAGAGAGAGGGAGAAAGAGAGAGAAAGTTTCTCTTCAAAACCTGCAGAGCAAAGAGCCATTCGGAAATCTACCCCCCCCCCCCACCCCACCCTCCCTGGCTGGGTATCCTCAATGCCAAGTATCTCAACATCCGCGTAAGAGGTAATCATTCTTATGGCCATTCTATCGAATCTAATCTCCATGCATGATGGTTACCGGGAATAGTTATTATCAATATTATCCTTATTATTACTGATATTGATGTCATTGTTGTTGGTGTTATCTTTATTATCCTGATTACCTAATTGTCTTTAGCTTCATTATCATTTTTATTATCATCGGTGTTGTTCTGTTGGTGTTATGGTTTATTTGCGGTATTATTATCGTTATCGTTGATATAATTATTATCACCATTATTATCATTATTATTATCATTTCTATTATCATAATTTTCATTACTATAATCATCCTCCTTATCGTTATTCCCTTTTTTATCATTACCAATTCATTTGCCTTTATCTATCACTTTTTTATACGCAACCCATTCATCTGTCTCTATGCACCAAACATACAGTATAAAGATAAGCATATGAATTTTAGTGCTATTCAGATATTCGAATAATGAGAAGAGGGGGAAATTGAATGCATGATATTGACAATTTTCAACACCGTTTTTTTTTCGAAATCACTTTTCTGTTCATTAGCAGGAAATAACTCGATTTCAGCTGAAGCAATTTCAAATCTGATTATACCATTGTGAAGACAGTCGGAATTGCACATATATTGTCGTCCCTTTATTTGCGAATTCTTTGGAATTTTATTTTAGTGGAAAATAAAACAAAAATTCGAGCGTATGTCCGCCATTTGGGAATCCTCTAAAGTTAGGTAGCAAAAGATGCACATTCGTAATACACACACACACTCGCAAAGTGGGAGGGGGAGAGAGTGGGAGAGGGAGAGGAAGAGGGAGACCCTCTCCCTTTCCCTCTCCCTCACTCTCTCTTTCTCTCATTCTTCCTCTCAATCTCTCTCTCTCTCTCTCTCTCTCTCCCTCTCCCTCTCTCTCTCCCTCTCCCTCTCCCTCTCCCTCTCTCTTTCTCATTCTCCATCTCAATCTCTCTCTCTCTCTCTCTCTCCCTCTCTCTCTCCCTCTCCCTCTCTCTCTCTCTCTCTCTCATTCTCCCTCTCAATCTCTCTCTCTCTCTTTCTTTCTCTTTCTCTTTCTCTCTTTCTTTCTCTCTCTCTCTCTCTCTCTCTCTCTCTCTCTCTCTCTCTCTCTCTCTCTCTCTCTCTCTCTCTCTCTCTCTCTCTCTCTCTCTCTCTATCTCTCCCTCTCCCTCCCCCTCTGCCTGTCCCTCTCCCTCTCCCTCTCCCTCTCCCTCTCCCTCCCTCCTTTCATCTCCCTCCCCCTTTTCCACTCCCTCTCCATCTCCCTTATCTTTCATTGTAATTTGCCTAGTTTTGAGGCAAAAGATTAGATGAATCCTGCATCGAAAATCAACTATAATGAACGAGAATGAAAGCTCTTTATATGCACGTTAGAGCAAGAGACTGTTTGAACTGACACAGTCCTCTCTCTCAGAGCATAGGAATTGTCAAGATCTATATCACACGGAATATCATTTATCCATTTCAATATCACATTAGGATTTATCCCATGACGTGAACGTATTCCCTCTTGGCATCCTAAGTAACAAGTAACAATAAACGGTAAACATTAATGGCATGAGCTCATGGCTTTCCAAGAATTCATACGCTGTCCATTGACGTTAAGTCACAATGTAAGTATCAAACGGAACATTCATATAGATAGAGCTATT
>BOPN01001973.1:238588-243866 GCA_017312705.2 Penaeus japonicus | reverse complement strand
ATATATATGTATGTATGTATGTATGTATGTATATACGGATATGGTTTTAAACATAAAACTATATATGAATGTATATACCCCCATTTTTAATGAATGTAATATGAGTGGCTTCAGGTAATGGCTACTGATGTGCAAACTTTCGCATTAACAGCTCTTTATTTGAAATTAAATCATATCATATCGCACACACACACACACAAGCACATATACATAACGTACGTCTGCATAAATATAACCAAATAATGCTTAAGTTCCAAGCGAAAGGTCACTCCCGAGGGCGACCCACGAAGTGCGTCAGAGTGCCACGAAGAGGAGCCAAGTTCTGACAGCCAAAAGCGCGGTGACTGGTATGTTTTTTCACTGTTTTAGCCTTTGGGCAAAGAAGATAATCGATATGGTTTTGATTTAATCCGTTAAGTTTAAAGTGCCTTATTCTATATTCTTGCAAATTTGATATGCATACACATATACATACATAATACATACACACACACACACACACACACACACATATATATATATAAATATATATATATATATATATATATATATATGTATATATGATCATACAACCTACATAATAGTGTCTTTTTTACAATGTCCTTGATTTTCCTTCCTTTCCTCTCAGCGCTTTCATTTCATTATATATAATATATATATATATATATATATATATATATATATATATATATATATATATATATATATATATGTATATATATATATATATATGTATATATATATATATTTCTCTGCCCTTCCTATCTCCTTCCCTTCATCTTCCCCTTCCCAAGTTCCCATCCTCTTCCCCCCCTTTCCCTTCCCTTCTTCCTATCTCCTTCCTACTCCCTTCCCTTCCTCCCTCCCCCTCCCCCCCCCCTACTCCGGGACGGCGAAGATGGTGCAGCAGGCGACGCGGCCGCCGGCGTTGCCCGTGGCGAGCGAGCCGGAGTCGCCGCCGAGGCCCAGGTCGTCCTCGCCGGCGTGCACGACCACGGCGCGACCCAGCACGGAGTACCAGCCGAACAGGGTCACCGAGTGGTCCAGGATCTGCGAGGCAAGGTCGGAGGTCAGACAAGGTCGTTGGCGCGGTTTGCGAATGGTGGATGCATTCTCTCTCTCTCTCTCTCTCTCTCTCTCTCTCTCTCTCTCTCTCTCTCTCTCTCTCTCTCTCTCTCTCTCTCTCTCTCTCTCTCTCTCTCCCTCTCTCTCTCTCTCCCTCTCTCCCTCTCTCCCTCCCTCTCCCCCCCCCCCACTCACCTCAACGTAGGCGACGGAGTCCTCCCCGGCCACGATGTTGCCGAGGTCCCCGACGTGGCGCTCGGTGGCGTTGGGCGCCGAGTGGTTGCTCCCGAAGGGGTTGTAGTGGCCCTGGGCGGCCTTGCAGTCGGCGCCCGAGACCCCGAAGGCGTGGATGTGGAAGCCGTGCTTGCCCGGGCTCAGTCCTGCGGGAGAGAGCCAGATGTAGGATGTCTGTTCGGGGAAGGATGGCGTTTAGTCAGAGGCAGGACGGGGGGAAGGGGACCCGGGGCAGGGCGGACCTTTCGGTCTTCAGTTTCCTTCTCAGACAAAGTTGGGTTCTCTGCTTCGCGTCTGATCATGCTACGTCCAAGCACACACACGCAAACGCAAACGCAGACACACACACAGACACACACACACACAAACACAAACGCAGACAGACACACGCTAACACATAAAACGCAGACACACAAAACAAACACAAACGCATACACACACACACAAGCAAAACCGCAAGCACACGCGCGCCTCTTACCCGTGATGTTCCCGGTGATGTCGACGGGCGCTCGCTCCGAACTCTGGACGAACATGATGGTTCCGGAAACGGCCGCCGGAGACTCCAGCACGCACTGCGCCTTGCGACTCTGCGGGAACGGGAATGGGAATCGGTTTAGCATTCGCTGCCTCTTTGGTCTACCTTTCTCTCTCGCCTCCTATCCCCCTTTATTCCCCTCTTTCTTCCTATCTTTCTATCTCTCTGCGGGAAGGGAAGCTTCATTTGCTTGCCAATCTTTTTTTATTATTATTCCCTGCCTCTTTATTCTGCTTCTCTCTGTCCCACCTCCCATCCCTCTCTCTTTCTCTCCATCCTTCGCTCTCTGTCTCAGCGGGAAGGAGGAACTGCATCCTTCTGTTGGCTCTCACTGCCTCTTGTCTCTCTGCTTCGTATCTCTTTCCCCCTTCCCTTTCCTCCTTCTCCCTCTTCTTCTTCCCCCTCCTCCCCCTTTCTTCCACTCCCTCTTGTCTCTCTGCTTCGTATCTCTTTCCCCCTTCCCTTTCCTTCTTCTCCCCCCTCTTCCCCCCTTTCTTCCACTCCCTCTTGTCTCTCTGCTTCGCCAAGGGCTGAGCTTCGAAGTCACCAAGGCGAGACTCCCCCAAATAAGAGACAATTTGGAAACAGAACTCGTATCTCTTTCCCCCTTCCCTTTCCTTCTTCTCCCTCTTCTTCTTCCCCCTTTCTTCCCACTCCCTTTCTTTATCCTTCTTCCTGCCCCCCCGTAACTCCCGATTTCCCTCTTCCCCTCCCCCCCCCCCCCCCCCTCTCCCCCTCCCCCGTACCTCAGACGTGAACTTCTGCGCCACTTCGGGCACGGTGAACCACACGGCGAGGCCCGCTCCCCCTCCCCTCCCCCCTCTCCCCATCCCCCGTACCTCAGACGTGAACTTCTGCGCCACTTCGGGCACGGTGAACCACATCATGAGGCCCGCTTCCCCTCCCCCTCCCCCTCTCCCCATCCCCCGTACCTCAGACGTGAACTTCTGCGCCACTTCGGGCACGGTGAACCACACGGCGAGGCCCGCCCCCCCCCCCCCCCCCCCCCCCCCTCTCCCCATCCCCCGTACCTCAGACGTGAACTTCTGCGCCACTTCGGGCACGGTGAACCACACGGCGAGGCCCGCTCCCCCTCCCCTCCCCCCCTCCCCCCTCTCCCCATCCCCCGTACCTCAGACGTGAACTTCTGCGCCACTTCGGGCACGGTGAACCACACGGCGAGGCCCGCCCCCCCTCCCCTCCCCCCTCTCCCCCTCCCCCGTACCTCAGACGTGAACTTCTGCGCCACTTCGGGCACGGTGAACCACACGGCGAGGCCCGCTCCCCCTCCCCTCCCCCCTCCCCCCTCTCCCCATCCCCCGTACCTCAGACGTGAACTTCTGCGCCACTTCGGGCACGGTGAACCACACGGCGAGGCCCGCTCCCCTCCCCCTCCTCCCCCTCTCCTCCCCCGTACCTCAGACGTGAACTTCAGCCACTTCGGGCACGGTGAACCACACGGCGAGGCCCGCTTCCCCTCCCCCTCCTCCCCTCTCCTCCCCCGTACCTCAGGAACTCTGCGCCACTTCGGGCACGGTGAACCACACGGCGAGGCCCGCTTCCCCTCCCCCTCCTCCCCTCTCCCCTCCCCGTACCTCAGACGTGAACTTCTGCGCCACTTCGGGCACGGTGAACCACACGGCGAGGCCTCTCCTCCTCTCTCCCCCTTCTCCCCATCCCCCGTACCTCAGACGTGAACTTCTGCGCCACTTCGGGCACGGTGAACCACAATGGCGAGGCCCGCTCCCCCTCCCCTCCCCCCTCTCCCCATCCCCCGTACCTCAGACGTGAACTTCTGCGCCACTTCGGGCACGGTGAACCACACGGCGAGGCCCGCCACGAGCGCCCCGAGGCCCGTGAACACGACGGCGGCGGCGAGGTAGGCGATGCACTTCCCCATGGCGAGGCGGGTCTGGTAGCACTGCGGGGACGGAAGGTGCGTCGTTGAGGCGGTTCTGGTTCTGGTATCACTGCGGGGACGGAAGGTGCGTCGGTGAGGCGGTTATGGTATTACTGACGAGACCGAAGATGCTGGTGAGAATTTCCTGCCGGAGAATAAACAAAAGTGGTGATAATATTAGTGTTTCGTGATATTGGGAAGCGCAATACAAGACAGACAGGCGGGAGGGAGGGAGGGAGAGAAAAAGGGAGGTAGGAGGAGAAGGAGGGAGGGTGGGTGAGAGAAAGAGAAAGAGAAAGAGAGAGAGAGGGGGGGGAGAGAAAGAGAGAGAGAGAGAGAGAGAAAGAAAGGGGGGAGGGAGGGAGGGAGGGAGGGAGGAAGAGCGAGAGATAAAGAGAGAGAGGGTGGGGAGGGAGAGGGAGAGATGAAAAGAGGGCAGACAGAAAGAGAGAGAGAGAGAGAGAGAGAGAGAGAGAGAGAGAGAGAGAGAGAGAGAGAGAGAGAGAGAGAGAGAGAGAGAGAGAGAGAGAGAGAGAGAGCGAGGCTGTGTGTG
Source organism: Penaeus japonicus (assembly GCA_017312705.2). Lineage (NCBI taxonomy): Eukaryota > Metazoa > Arthropoda > Malacostraca > Decapoda > Penaeidae > Penaeus > Penaeus japonicus. The sequence continues at coordinate 239,579 of BOPN01001973.1, read as the reverse complement.
GGGGCGTGGCAACCTTATCGCCTCGTATCCTGTGTGACGCCGCTAGGCCTCTGGCTAAGCCGGTCATCTCCTTCGATGTATGTGTGTGTGTGTGTGTGTGTTTGTGTGTGTGTGTGAGTGATCGAGTGAGTGAGTAAGAGAGGGAGGGATCGGGTGAGTGAGTGAAAGAGGGAGGGATGGAGTGAGTGAGCGGGTGAGTGAGTGAGTGAATGACTTTTGACTTTGACTTTAACGAGTTTATTGAGACAAGTAAGTATTGAGACACAAAAATCTACTTCTTTACTTTTCAAATGAGAAATCACAATAGACAATATAGCAACTAAGGATGAGTCTTTGCAGGGAAATATCTCTGCAATAATTCCATTCTTTGCATGCATGCATAATTCGTACGGTTGCCAAGGCGTTTAATTTAATGAACAAACACCAAGTTAGAATTAATTATAATGCCCTATTTTTTTCCCTTGGTCGTTAAATGCTAATAGAAGTTTTGTTATGAAAGTAAACGTCATATCCTGTATCATTATCAACAAAATTAATATCATATCTATTTGCACACACGAATCTTCTTTGACACAAAGTGTGAATGTTGCACTTATAATACTCTTTTGTGTCATGCGGTTTTTGTTAATTGCAGGGAGCTTCCGCTTTCTCTGTTTCTCTTTCTTTTTCGTTTGCTCCCTTTCTTTCTCTTTTTCGTTCTCTCTTTTATTTCTCTGTTTTTCGTTTGCTACCTTTCTTTCTCTTTTTCATTTTCTCTTTATCTTTCTGTTCTTCGTTTTCTCTCTCTCTCTCTCTCTCTCTCTCTCTCTCTCTCTCTCTCTCTCTCTCTCTCTCTCTCTCTCTCTCTCCCTCTCGCTCACATACGTATGTCTTGCTAACATATATACATGTCATATATTTAAACTATGTGATTTTGTGACCTTAGGAGAGGACTTAGCATAATGAGGGTGATAATTTATACTGCTATGTCGCTCTCCTGATATGAAAACAT
>BOPN01001973.1:226088-233588 GCA_017312705.2 Penaeus japonicus | reverse complement strand
CACGGCTCTCAAATTGGCCAGTATCTCGGTTCAGTTCTCTCTCTCTCTCTCTCTCTCTTTATATGTATATATATAATATACTTTCTCACTCTCCCTGTCTCTCCCGTTCGCTCTCGCCCTCTCTTTATATGTCTATATATATAATCTACCTTTCTCTTTCTCCCTCTCTCTCTCTCCCTTACTCTCACTCTCACTCTCAGTCTTCCTCTCTCTAGGCCAGTGGGCGAAATACATCTCTCCAACAGTCTACGATACATCCAATACAACTGTATTCGTCTTGCATCTGCATGATACAAAGTACATCAATCCTGGAGCTCAATATTGAACGAAATCTCACAGAGGACCACAGAACAGCAAACTCTTACGTCAAGTGAAAAATCAATTGTTAATGTTATTGCCGATAACATCAATTCGCAGAGAAAAGGATACAATTCGAAATAAATATGCGGTAATTGCCAAGTACAAAATAATATATCTATATAAAATAATCTATGAGCCAATGTTAATAAATTAATTCATAGAAAAAGAGAACACTCAAGGGAGAGGTAGGGAGGGAGGGAGGGAGAGAGAGAGAGAGAGAGAGAGAGAGAGAGAGAGAGAGAGAGAGAGAGAGAGAGAGAGAGAGAGAGAGAGAGAGAGAGAGAGAGAGAGAGAGAGAGAGAGAGAGAGAGAGAGAGAGAGAGAGAGAGAGAGAGAGAGAGAGAGAGAGAGAGAGAGAGAGAGAGGGGGGGGAGGAGAAAGACAAAAAAAGGGAGAGAGAAAGATAGAGAGCAAAAAAAGGGAGAGAGAGAGAGAGGGAGAGAGAGAGAGAGAGAGAGAGAGAGAGAGAGAGAGAGAGAGAGAGAGAGAGAGAGAGAGCAAAAAAGGGAGAGAGAAAGAAAGAGGGAGAGAGAGATGGAAAAGAGGAGAAAGAGAAAGAGACAGAGAGAAAGAAATAAAATCCATATCGGACACATAAAATCTAACATCCGAAGAAAGATAAATCTATACACAAGTCATAAAGCGACACTCAAATCATTCAGCTGAATTCATGCGTCCTTCATCACCATCTGAGGTTCACTTGAGCCTCTCCTTCCTGGCCATCTGTCACTATGCGCTGTTGATCTTGCAATTCATGGCAACAGCTATTCGTCAGATAAATGTTTGAGGGTCATGTCATTATCATTATTTTTTCGATATGCAGTTCTTTCTTTTCGCATCAAACAATACAATTCAATTTAATATATTTATACTTCATAAATGTAATGTGTTTGTAATCCTCCTCTTGTATTTATCTACACATATATTCACCTATTTGCATATACATCACACCCTTTACTTTTACGTTCGTGTCCCCGCCCCCGCGCCCGCGCCCTCAACGATGCAAGTTGCATATCAAACACAACACGAAAATCCCCCCTTTTTTTCCATCACCGAATCAAAATATTTGCCCGTCGAAGTTCTCTTTGTCCTTCTAATAACCTCAATGCACTCACGAGACGCAACGAAGTTCGTGGTTTCGAGAGAAGTTGTGTTATCAAACTTCACTCCTACGATAAACACCAAAGTGGACACACAAACCGAGAGACCAGAAGATGGTGAAATTATCTCTTGTTTTGTATCACTGTTGCTCTTATAGAATGAGTATTGTTCCTCATTTGTTTTTTTAGAAGGCAGTAGAAGTATTGTAGTAGTACTTGTAATAGTTATTTTAGTACTTGTAGAAGGTGTTAACAGTGCTTTAGTTACGGTATTAGTAGTAATTGAGATTATGATAGTAAATGTAATAGCAGAAGTCGCATACTTGTAAATAACAGTAACCATAATAATAATAATAACATTAACAACAACAATAATAATAATAATAGTAGTAGTAGTACTAATAGCAACAACAATGTTAATAAGAGAACAATAACAGCACAACCATTATACAACCACTAACAACAATAACACACAGAATATACAACAATAGCAACACCAAACAGCTATATTTTACCTGTCACCACCTGAGGTTAAATTTTTCCCTACCTCCTATATATAATCTGCGTAAAATCTCGGCACGCATTGCGCACTTCCTTTTATTAACAATGAACCGCTCTGTTGTATACACCATCACGTTATTTCTCGCTATATCTCGCTATATATCGTCAAGAAGAACGAACGAAGGTTTAAAGAGGAAATGGTCGGCAAGGGGAGTCTAGGTTAAGTCTCTTTATTTTATTATATTCATTAATCTGTATCTATTTTTTTCCATTTGTTTAAAATTTGTGCGAGAATTGGCATTTTTATTCATTAGTATCAATTAGTGGTTTTCGAAATATCGAAATAGTCACCGTTCTCTTGTTATTACATTTGATAAAATCATGCAATAACAATGAAAAATATTCTGGTATTGCAGATATTCAACTGACTTTTGCATGCATGAAAATTCCCATGACATTCTCCCATACATGCGTTCATTCCTACAAACTGTAAAGGAAAACGTGCGCGATATTTCTGAAGACTGTAGAAAGTAGAGGAACCTTTATCTCCGTGCGATAACCTCATCGACCGATAACAATTAAATGCGTAGTAAATAATGCGACAGGTAGACCATGACGGCCGTTTTGAGTGGCCAGTCCCTCCTCTCCCTTCCTTCCTTCCTTCCCCTTCCCTTCCTTCTTCCTCCTCCTTCCTTCTTTCTCCCTCCCTTCCTTCCTTCCTCCCTCCCTCCCTTCCTTCCTCCCTCCTTTCCTTCTTCCTCCCTTCCTTCCTTCTTCCTCCCTTCCTTCCTTCCTTCCTTCCTTCCTTCCTCCCTTCCTTCTTCCTCCCTTTCTTCCTCCCTCCCTTCCTTCCTTCCTCCCTTACTTCTTCCCTTCCTTCCTCCCTCCCCCTTCCCTCACCACCTTGGTTCCTTGAGAGGGGGAGTGGGAAGGGGGGGATGCCCTTCCAACGCCTATTGTCAAGTGCTTCGTCAGAGCGAAGAGGAGTCAAAACGCCACGCTTTCTCCCCCCCCCCCCCCATCTATTCACACTTCCTTATTCACATTCGCCTTCATGTTTATTCATGTATTCAAGAATTACGAGTATGGGGGGGGGTAGAAGGGGAGGGGGGAGGTAATTTTGCCGCGCTATGCTACCGGAGACTCGGACGATGGTCAACGAGCCTAAAAGCTAATGGTAGCGATAAAGGTCTTTTGCGGTGTCATTATCAAAGCCATTATTTCCACGGTGACTGAGAACGGAAAAAAAACATACACCAACATTCACATAATTCACCCTAAATTGAAGAGCTGACGCCATTCAAGTAAGTAGTTTGTAGGCAAAAGTTTTAAGCCCGGCGGACCTGAGTGACAGCCACGTGGTATGTGGCGGGAAAAATTGACGGGTTACCTGTCGTGTTCGCGTAATTGGATCTTACTTCGTATGTAATTTTCATATCATGGAGTTTTGGTCAGGAGATTATTAATTTGAGTAGGACATATTTGTTGACATTGCAATTGATTTTCAATGACAGATTCTCCTCAGACTGCTGTAATTAGATAAAGAAAAAACTGTTTTCTAAGTTACCACTGACCTAAATCACCGAGACAACAATATTAACAAAAACAACAAAATTAATTACAAAACAAATATATGTTACTGACATAAAACACCGCCTTACATCATATGGAAATAAGATTTTTTTGGTGGAGAAGAGGTGGGAGGGGAGGGAGGGAGAAAGAGAGAGAGAGAGAGAGAGAGAGAGAGAGAGAGAGAGAGAGAGAGAGAGAGAGAGAGAGAGAGAGAGAGAGAGAGAGAGAGAGAGAAAAAAAACAAATATCATTTATATAAAAAATGATACAAATAACAACGACAGCACAGAAATAACTCTACCCTCACCCCCCCCCCCCAAAAAAAAAAAAAGCAAGTCTTCCAGTTTCTCGATTATCATTCACAAAGGAACTTTAATACCAGTACTTCAAACAGCTCTCATTTAAGTACAAATTTTGCTCCAAGGTTCTTCTTATCACCTTGAAATGATAACTTTTTACTTTTTTCACTTTTTTTCATTACAATTATTTCGAAATCACGCTTGATTCCACAAACGCGAGAGTCCGAGCTGGAATTAGTAAGTAACCTTTGCGAAGGAGAAGGCTACGGGCGTAAATTTATTTTAGAGTCGGAGGAAAAAAAACATTTAAGCTCGCGTTTCGCTTTTGTTTCTCTCATTTTTTTTCTTTTACCTGAAGTTGTCTAGTTATTCTATCTTTTTTTTAATGATTTCCTCGGTTTCGTGTCTAGCAGCTCTGTCTGTCTGTCTATCTGTGTTTCCGTCCGTCCGGCCAGCCATCTAGCCCTCCCACCCTCCGCCCCTATTCCTCCAGCAACACAAAAGCCAGACAAAAAGATAATAGGGCTGATCCCGCCCATCCCATTGCTTATGATATGGCATAAACTCCCTATTCAGTTTGGACGGAAGTACTTCAGTTGTCCCGTTTACTAATCGTCTCTGTCACTCTCTGTCTCTGTCTCTGTCTCTCTCTCTCTCTCTCTCTCTCTCTCTCTCTCTCTCTCTCTCTCTCTCTCTCTCTCTCTCTCTCTCTCTCTCTCTCTCTCTTCTCTCTCTCTTCTCTCACTCTCTTCTCTCACTCTCTTCTCTCTCTCTCTCTCTTCTCTCTCTCTCTCTTCTGTGAGTGTGAGTGTGAGTGTGTGTGTGTGTGTGTGTGTGTGTGTGTGTGTGTGTGTGTGTGTGTGTGTGTGTGTGTGTGTGTGTGTGTGTGTGTGTGTGTGTGTGTGTGTGTATGTGTGTGTGTCTTTCTCTCTCTTTGTTTTCTCTCCATTTCTCTTTATCTCTTCCTACCTTCCACCTCATCCTCCACCCTCTCTCCATCCCCTTTCCTCTTCCACTCTCTACGCCACCTTCTCCCCCTCTCTAACCCCCCCCCCCCCTCCCTCTCCCTCCCCTTCTCCATCACCCCCTTTCCCGCAGACACACTTCGCTTTCAAAGAATCCCTTGATAACCTTTTTATTTATTCATTTTTCTCTCTTGCAATTTCGAAGTAGCGCAACCTTAGCAGTGACTTCCTGAATAAATCAAAATGGTGAATGGGGTGAACGCACTATCGACCACTATGTTCACTTGCTCAGAAATTGGAAACGAAACACATAATCTATGTCTCTGTCTCTGTTTCTGTCTCACTGGCTGTTTGTCTGTGTGTCAGTCTGTCTGTCTCTCTCTCGCTCTCTCTCTCTCTCTACTTCTCTCTCTCTCTCTCTCTCTCTCTCTCTCTCTCTCTCTCTCTCTCTCTCTCTCTCTCTCTCTCTCTCTCTCTCTCTCTCTCTCTCTCTCTCTCTACCTCCCTTCGTTATAAAACATAAGAAAATAAAATAAAAAAAATAATTCTAAAACTGATTTTAATAAATCTAGTTTTAAAGTTAATATGTTAACTAAGCATTTAATTCTCCAGCCGATGAAATAACTGTATGTTTTATTCTCAGTATGCTTAAATAACTTTCTATCTAATTTTAAATATGATTAAATCACTTTCTATCTAATTCTAGACATGATTTATAAACTTTCTACCAAATTCTAAACCAGACGAAATAGCAATAATCACTACTTAAGCAGACGACGAAATAACTATGCAAATAATCCTAAAACAACCCTCATATAAAAAAAAAATCTAAAATTTATAAAAAAATAAAAAATCCAAACCTCTAAATCTAATTCTAATTCTCTATCATCTCGCATCAAACGTCTACATACATTGTATGGCAAAGACAAAGGATACTTCTGGCACATTCGAGTTCTTATTCCGAATGCGTAAGGCTGCTTGCTGGCGTATAAAAGGCTGGTCACTTCCCCCTTGGCATTAGTGTCTGGCAGGGACATCTGGCGAAATGGTAAGTGCAATACTAGATGGCGTTAGATGATTTTCTACATTGTTTTTATTACTCAAACGTGATCAAATCTATGGCGTCTCCACACAAACACCCCTGGGGAGATTGTAAACATAGTGTTTTATATCTAGTGATCCACGTTTGGGAATAAGGAGCAGAAAGCTCGATTAGCAATGTTTTGCATTATTACACGGATTATAATTGCTTAATGTTATAAATGTGAGTATTCATATATATATATATATATATATATATATATATATATATATATATATATACATATCTTAAACACACACACATATATATAAATATATAAAGTAAATAAACAAATAAATAAAAATATATAGATATGTAATATATACATACATATATAGACTAGATCCACGCGAAGCATTTGCCAATCTTTTTTCGATCGTCCAAAAAACTAGTTTCGATTAATTGCTTTACGTTCACTCACTCAATCCACAACTCGCACTCGCACTCTCTTTCGACTCTTTTCTGCCTCTTTTTCCCTTCTTCATCCCTCTCTCCTTTCCTTTGTTTATCTATTCCTTTCTTTCTCTCTATCTGTCTCTCTTGCTCTTTCTTTTTATCTCACCTTCCTCCCTCTCTATTTTCTTACTTTCTTCCTCCCTCCCTCTCTCTCTCTGTCTCTCTCTCTCTCTCTCTCTCTCTCTCTCTCTCTCTCTCTCTCTCTCTCTCACCATTTCCTTCTCTCTCTCTTTCTTTCACTCTCCCCTCTCTCTATCTTCTCTTCCCCCCTCCCTCTCCCTCCAGTGGCCTATCCATGCATCACACTTCCTTTTGCTATCTTTATCACCCCCCCCCCCACACACACACATCTTTGTTCTCCTGCGTCTCAATCGATCAACATATTTTTTTACAGATTATTAAAAGAGTATTCAAAGTCAGCCGCCGCCCACCCGAAGAAATGCACTATCAGCTCGCTCGCTCTCTGTCTGTCTGTCTGTCTGTCTGTCTGTCTGTCTCTCTCTCTCTCTCTCTCTCTCTCTCTCTCTCTCTCTCTCTCTCTCTCTCTCTCTCTCTCTCTCTCTCTCACACATTTCTGTGTATGTGTAATAAAAATGACAACACTGATAATAAAAGTGGTAACAATAACAATGATGATGATGATCATAATGGCAATAATGATAAAAATAATAATTAATAATACTAATGATATCAATAATAACAAACGAAAATAAAGCTGATAATAATAAGCAATAATACTAATAACATAACTAATAATTATAATAATAATAAAACTGATAATAACAAATAATGGTATACTTGATAATAACAATAACAAAAATAACAAAGAAACCGAAAACTCACTGTCCCTCACACTCACTCACTCACCTTGACCCCATCTCACTACCGCTACCCCCCGTCCCCCTCCCCCTCCCCCTCAAAATAACCCTTGGATAAGCCAGGTGAGGGGGGGGGGGCGTCCCCTGCATAGGAACCGAGTTTGTCTCGGAAGGATCTTTGGCGGAGGGTGGGGGAGAGAGAGGGGAGGGGGAGGGGGAGGGAGAGAGGGAGGGGAAGAGGGAAAGGGAGAGGGAGAGGGAAAGGGAGAGAGGGAGGGGGAAAGGGAGAGGGAGGGGAAGGGGAGGGTTAGGGTTAGGGGGAGAGGGAGGGTTAGGGTTAGGGGAGAG
>BOPN01001973.1:211088-216088 GCA_017312705.2 Penaeus japonicus | reverse complement strand
GATCTGCCCATGAAATATGTATGATAAAGCTTAATTCACATCAAACCAAAGGCTTCATTCAAAACGACCAATTGCCCAAGCATAGAGCAAGAAGGAAGACAGAAGAAGCGATCAGAACAGAACAGCAAAAGCACAGCCTTGGCAAACGTATCATCAGGCCACCCCCCCCCCCCACCAAAAAAAAAAAAAAAAAAAAAAAAAAAAAAAAAAAAAAAAAAAAAAAAAAAAAAAAAAAATCCTACAGCAGAGATACGTTCATGTCTTCTCCCTCTGGTTACAGTACGGACGAAGGAAGGAAGGAAGGAAGGAAGGAAGGAAGGAAGCATGCACGCAGGAAAGAAAACCAAAGAGGAAGCAAAAGACAAACGTAGAGGGCCAAGGACTATTTGAAATTCAGGGATTTCAAAAAGTTCCCCAAAGGGCCGTCCTCCTAAGATGTAGAACCACTCAAGAGAAGGAAGATGTAGAACCACTCAAGAGGAGGAAGATGTAGAACCACTCAAGAGAAGGAAGATGTAGAACCACTCAAGAGGAGGAAGATGAAGAACCACTCAAGAGGAGGAAGATGAAGAACCACTCAAGAGGAGGAAGATGAAGAACCACTCAAGAGGAGGAAGATGAAGAACCACTCAAGAGGAGGAAGATGAAGAACCACTCAAGAGGAGGAAGATGTAGAACCACTCAAGAGAGGAAGATGTAGAACCACTCAAGAGGAGGAAGATGAAGAACCACTCAAGAGGAGGAAGATGAAGAACCACTCAAGAGGAGGAAGATGTAGAACCACTCAAGAGGAGGAAGATGTAGAACCACTCAAGAGGAGGAAGATGTAGAACCACTCAAGAGGAGGAAGATGTAGAACCACTCAAGAGGAGGAAGATGAAGAACCACTCAAGAGGAGGAAGATGAAGAACCACTCAAGAGGAGGAAGATGAAGAACCACTCAAGAGGAGGAAGATGAAGAACCACTCAAGAGGAGGAAGATGAAGAACCACTCAAGAGGAGGAGGATGAAGAACCACTCAAGAGGAGGAAGATGAAGAACCACTCAAGAGGAGGAAGATGAAGAACCACTCAAGAGGAGGAAGATGAAGAACCACTCAAGAGGAGGAAGATGAAGAACCACTCAAGAAGAGGAAGATGAAGAACCACTCAAGAGGAGCAAGATGAAGAACCACTCAAGAGGAGGAAGATGTAGAACCACTCAAGAGAGGAAGATGTAGAACCACTCAAGAGGAGGAAGATGAAGAACCACTCAGTAGAGGGAGATGAAGAACCACTCAAGAGGAGGAAGATGAAGAACCACTCGAGTGAGGAAGATGTAGAAACTTCAAATTTCAGAGAGGAAGATGTAGAACCACTCAAGAGGAGGAAGATGAAGAACCACTCAAGAGGAGGAAGATGAAGAACCACTCAAGAGGAGGAAGATGTAGAACCACTCAAGAGGAGGAAGATGAAGAACCACTCAAGAGGAGGAAGATGAAGAACCACTCAAGAGGAGGAAGATGAAGAACCACTCAAGAGGAGGAAGATGAAGAACCACTCAAGAGGAGGAAGATGAAGAACCAATTAAGAGGAGGAGGATGAAGAACCACTCAAGAGGAGGAAGATGAAGAACCACTCAAGAGGAGGAGGATGAAGAACCACTCAAGAGGAGGAAGATGAAGAACCACTCAAGAGGAGGAAGATGAAGAACCACTCAAGAGGAGGAAGATGTAGAACCACTCAAGAGAGGAAGATGTAGAACCACTCAAGAGGAGGAAGATGAAGAACCACTCAAGAGGAGGGAGACAAAGAACCACTCAAGAGGAGGAAGATGAAGAACCACTCAAGAGGAGGAAGATGTAGAACCACTCAAGAGAGGAAGATGTAGAACCACTCAAGAGGAGGAAGATGAAGAACCACTCAAGAGGAGGAAGATGAAGAACCACTCAAGAGGAGGAAGATGAAGAACCACTCAAGAGGAGGAAGATGAAGAACCACTCAAGAGGAGGAAGATGAAGAACCACTCAAGAGGAGGAAGATGAAGAACCACTCAAGAGGAGGAAGATGAAGAACCACTCAAGAGGAGGAAGATGAAGAACCACTCAAGAGGAGGAAGATGAAAGGAACCACCAAGAGGAGGAAGATGTAGAACCAATTAATAGAGGAGGATGAAGAACCACTCAAGAGGAGGAAGATGAAGAACCACTCAAGAGGAGGAAGATGTAGAACCACTCAAGAGGAGGAAGATGTAGAACCACTCAAGAGAAGGAAGATGTAGAACCACTCAAGAGGAGGAAGATGAAGAACCACTCAAGAGGAGGAAGATGAAGAACCACTCAAGAGGAGGAAGAAGAAGAACCACTCAAGAGGAGGAAGATGAAGAACCACTCAAGAGGAGGAAGATGTAGAACCACTCAAGAGAGGAAGATGTAGAACCACTCAAGAGGAGGAAGATGAAGAACCACTCAAGAGGAGGAAGATGAAGAACCACTCAAGAGGAGGAAGATGTAGAACCACTCAAGAGGAGGAAGATGTAGAACCACTCAAGAGGAGGAAGATGTAGAACCACTCAAGAGGAGGAAGATGTAGAACCACTCAAGAGGAGGAAGATGAAGAACCACTCAAGAGGAGGAAGATGAAGAACCACTCAAGAGGAGGAAGATGAAGAACCACTCAAGAGGAGGAAGATGAAGAACCACTCAAGAGGAGGAAGATGAAGAACCACTCAAGAGGAGGAGGATGAAGAACCACTCAAGAGGAGGAAGATGAAGAACCACTCAAGAGGAGGAAGATGAAGAACCACTCAAGAGGAGGAAGATGAAGAACCACTCAAGAGGAGGAAGATGAAGAACCACTCAAGAGGAGGAAGATGAAGAACCACTCAAGAGGAGGAAGATGAAGAACCACTCAAGAGGAGGAGGATGAAGAACCACTCAAGAGGAGGAAGATGAAGAACCACTCAAGAGGAGGAAGATGAAGAACCACTCAAGAGGAGGAAGATGAAGAACCACTCAAGAGGAGGAAGATGAAGAACCACTCAAGAGGAGGAAGATGAAGAACCACTCAAGAGGAGGAAGATGAAGAACCACTCAAGAGGAGGAAGATGTAGAACCACTCAAGAGAGGAAGATGTAGAACCACTCAAGAGGAGGAAGATGAAGAAAACCACCAAGAGCAGGAGATGAAGAACCACTCAAGAGGAGGAAGATGAAGAACCACTCAAGAGGAGGAAGATGTAGAACCACTCAAGAGAGGAAGATGTAGAACCACTCAAGAGGAGGAAGATGAAGAACCACTCAAGAGGAGGAAGATGAAGAACCACTCAAGAGGAGGAAGATGTAGAACCACTCAAGAGGAGGAAGATGAAGAACCACACTAAGAGGAGGAAGATGAAGAACCACTCAAGAGGAGGAAGATGAAGAACCACTCAAGAGGAGGAAGATGAAGAACCACTCAAGAGGAGGAAGATGAAGAACCACTCAAGAGGAGGAAGATGAAGAACCACTCAAGAGGAGGAAGATGAAGAACCACTCAAGAGGAGGAGGATGAAGAACCACTCAAGAGGAGGAAGATGAAGAACCACTCAAGAGGAGGAAGATGAAGAACCACTCAAGAGGAGGAAGATGTAGAACCACTCAAGAGAGGAAGATGTAGAACCACTCAAGAGGAGGAAGATGAAGAACCACTCAAGAGGAGGGAGATGAAGAACCACTCAAGAGAGGAAGATGAAGAACCACTCAAGAGGAGGAAGATGTAGAACCACTCAAGAGAGGAAGATGTAGAACCACTCAAGAGGAGGAAGATGAAGAACCACTCAAGAGGAGGAAGATGAAGAACCACTCAAGAGGAGGAAGATGTAGAACCACTCAAGAGGAGGAAGATGAAGAACCACTCAAGAGGAGGAAGATGAAGAACCACTCAAGAGGAGGAAGATGAAGAACCACTCAAGAGGAGGAAGATGAAGAACCACTCAAGAGGAGGAGGATGAAGAACCACTCAAGAGGAGGAAGATGAAGAACCACTCAAGAGGAGGAAGATGAAGAACCACTCAAGAGGAGGAAGAAGAAGAACCACTCAAGAGGAGGAAGATGATGAACCACTCAAGAGGAGGAAGATGAAGAACCACTCAAGAGGAGGAAGATGAAGAACCACTCAAGAGGAGGAAGATGAAGAACCACTCAAGAGGAGGAAGATGAAGAACCACTCAAGAGGAGGAAGATGAAGAACCACTCAAGAGGAGGAAGATGAAGAACCACTCAAGAGGAGGAAGATGAAGAACCACTCAAGAGGAGGAAGATGAAGAACCACTCAAGAGGAGGAAGATGAAGAACCACTCAAGAGGAGGAAGATGAAGAACCACTCAAGAGGAGGAAGATGAAGAACCACTCAAGAGGAGGAAGATGTAGAACCACTCAAGAGGAGGAAGATGAAGAACCACTCAAGAGGAGGAAGATGAAGAACCACTCAAGAGGAGGAAGATGTAGAACCACTCAAGAGGAGGAAGATGTAGAACCACTCAAGAGGAGGAGGATGAAGAACCACTCAAGAGGAGGAAGATGAAGAACCACTCAAGAGGAGGAAGATGAAGAACCACTCAAGAGGAGGAAGAAGAAGAACCACTAAGGAGGAAGATGAAGAACCACTCAAGAGGAGGAAGATGAAGAACCACTCAAGAGGAGGAAGATGAAGAACCACTCAAGAGGAGGAAGATGAAGAACCACTCAAGAGGAGGAAGATGATGAACCACTCAAGAGGAGGAAGATGAAGAACCACTCAAGAGGAGGAAGAAGAAGAACCACTCAAGAGGAGGAAGATGATGAACCACTCAAGAGGAGGAAGATGAAGAACCACTCAAGAGGAGGAAGATGATGAACCACTCAAGAGGAGGAAGATGAAGAACCACTCAAGAGGAGGAAGATGAAGAACCACTCAAGAGGAGGAAGATGAAGAACCACTCAAGAGGAGGAAGATGAAGAACCACTCAAGAGGAGGAAGATGAAGAACCACTCAAGAGGAGGAA
>BOPN01001973.1:198588-201088 GCA_017312705.2 Penaeus japonicus | reverse complement strand
CACACACACACACACACACACACACACACACACACACACACACACACACACACACACACACACACACACGAATGTGCATACACAAACACGCTCACATAAACACAAACAAACCGACACAAACAGACACGCATATACATACACACATACACATTAACACAACACACACACACACACACACACACACACACACACACACACACACGAATGTGCATACACAAACACGCTCACATAAACACACATAAAAGCAAACACCAGCAGAAACCCACTTATGTATATATATATTTTTTTTATTTTATTACAAAGTCAGAACTACAAAAAGGAGTTTAGAAAAAAAGGAAAAAAAAGAAACGCACATCGGCCAAAGTGGCTCTTGGTTTGAGACGGAGAAGTGATCACTGGCAGAGGCGCAGCATCTTGCCGAGCGCCTCGGCCATCTCCTGGACCGTGGGGCGCGCGTCGTGCTCGGGGCGCTGCGCTCGCTCCACCAGCGCCTGCAGGCCCGCCGGCGGCGCCGTCATGCACTCCAGCACGAACTGCAGCATGACGCCCAGGCCGAGCACGTCGCACTGCTCCGTGAGCGGCGTGCCTTCGCTGACGCAGTCGCAGTACCACGACTGGCGCCCCTTGTTGCTCTTGGGGTGGCACTGGCCCGCGGGCAGCGCCAGGCCGAAGTCGATGATGTGCACCGACGGCGCTCCTGCTGCGCCGCGCAGTTGCACCATGACGTTGGTGGGCTTGAGGTCGCAGTGCACGAATCCTGCGGCGTGCACGGCCGCCACGGCCTCCGCCAGCTTGACGCTGATGTCCAGGAGCTGCTTGTTGCTGCGCTGCGCCGACAGGACATCGGCCAGGCAGTCCTTCCCCAGGTACGTCATCATGAGGCACGAGGGCTCCTCGCTGTACGCCAAGGGCAGAGGGGCTCCTCCGGCGCCCTGCAGCTTCTTCAGCATCTCCATCTCCTCCCTGAAGAGCACCTTGGATCCGGGAGCGGCCACCTTGAGGGCGCACTCCTTGCCCTTGTAGCTCACGCGCAGGACGCGCCCGTACGTGCCCTTCCCGAGGCGGACTTCCTTCCCCTTCAGGAGGAACTTGCACTCCTTGCTCGAGAGATTGGCCACCTACATCTTGGTGAAATCAGCTGTCGTTGGGTCAGAGTCTTTCCGCGACGCTTTGCTTGCTTTTGATGAGCTGTGAGAGCGAGATTTGATCAATCACACTAGCTTTTAGATATGAGGATTTTGGCGGGAATTCCCAAGTTTTTGATTTTTGGTAAAGAGGTCGATGCGAAAAATCGAGAAGGAATTGTAGATCATTCTTGTCTTTCCTTTCTTTACCATTAAATACGCTGATTGCTTGTCACATACAGAAGATATGATCGCGTACTGATTATTTTTATGAATTATAGTAAATATTCGGTCATTATAAACGTTTATTTATGAAGAACAAGAAATGAATTAGAAATTAAGAGAATTACTAAGAAATGAAAATTACATCTCGATTGTTTGAGTCTCGGCGCCATTTTGTCTCCAGATCTAAATGCCCTTTTTCACGTCATATTTCAACCGAAATACTTCTTTCGGACTTAAAACAATAAAATTCAGAACAATTTCATACCGATGGAGAATTTAATAAGTTTAAAACGGGAGAGGAGAGAAGATATTATGAAGAAAGTAAATTAGGCAGTAAAGAGATGCGAAACATCGAGAATAAATTATATTTAGTGGACGATTTATTTCCTTTAAATGTGCTGATTCCTTGTGAAACATAGTAGATATGACCGCTTACCGACTATTCTAATGAAATATAGTAAATATGCGGTCGTTATAATTATTTACTTATAAAGAAAACACGAAGGAATTTAGATAAGGGAATCACTAAGAAATGAACTGCATCTCGATTATTTGTGTCGTTGCGCCATTTTGTTTTTCAATCTACAAAGTTAGCGCGAGTGAAAAAAAAAAAAAAATATATATATATATTGATATACCGCTTTTCATATTACATTTCATCCAAAATCATCAGGCAGATTCAAATCATAATGTCTCGTACGATTTCATATTAATTAAAACCTAAATAAATGTCAATATAATGATTATATAAGTAATAATGAAATGTTTTACTAACCGCTTATAAGGAAAGAGCGCCGTGTTACTGATGCATTCCCGACTATATTTTACTCTTTATTCTATCTTTTTACTCTTTATTTTTATTTATTGATTCATTTTTTGTGAGGTGAGAAATACGCCTTTCGGCAAGTAAGACTTCGTCCCCGCCCACACACGCCCGAGACGAGGAGGATAAGATATGTGAGAGGGTTGGGTGAGCCAATCGTAATTCATAGGAGTTTTTGCACTATTTACGTTTTGCATTTTTAATGAAATGGATTTTAATTATGTTTGTGTGTAAAATCCTCTTCCCTTCTTCGGTAGAAATTTAATCATAGATGGGAAGGGTGGTCATTGTAGCCTAATAATTGATATAAATGAGATAACCATGTACG
>BOPN01001973.1:181088-183588 GCA_017312705.2 Penaeus japonicus | reverse complement strand
AATCCTAAGAACCCTAAATATACCAAAATCATTCAACAAATCCATCAAAATCGACCCAAATCCCGCTTTCGGAAAGATTCGAAGTCCCCAGCGAGCGCCTCGGCAGCGATGCTCTTTTGTTCCATCGATCCGCCGCGGGTGACGCTTCCCGGGAGTTCAAACGCAGCGCCAAAACGGTCCCGCGACGCCATCTTAACGGACGTGTTTTCGCCGATGTAAACAAATATTGGAAGATTTATCGGGGATTTTTCTCTAGTGCTGTTCCCGCCTTGAGCGTTTCTTTCTCCTTTATTTCCCCAAGTGTGCCTTTGGGGAAAGAGGAGAGGAAGAGAGAGAGTGAGAGAGGTAAGGAAAGAATTTGATTTGGGAAAAAAAAAAATTCGGGGGGAGGAGGAGGTGAAAATGTTCGTCTGTTGTTGTTTTTTTGGTGTGGTGTCGTGATGTGTTTCCCTGCGGCTCGAGGAACGGGATGTGAATATCAGGACAACTACCGGCGATGGAAAGAGAGAGGAGAAATACCCCGAGAGCGAATAAATAGACGGAAATAGAACATACATGTGGCGGAAAGCGGAACTGTAAACAAACCCGAAATCCACAAACAAAAATTCGCTTCTCTTTTTCTTTTGGAGAAAAAAAGAAGATGGAAAGGTTAAGAAAGAACTATATTTAGTGATTTTATGAAACGGGAAGTAGTTTTAAGGAAAGAGAAAAGACGAGGAAGAAGGAATTTTAAAGAAACTGAAGGAACGCCCAAAGTGGTGGTGAATATTCGAGGAAACGGAAGGCAGTGAAGGTAATATCTATGCGGTATTCTCCGTATCGAAGTGTCGATTTTCTCTCCAGGAAAATAAGGTGTGTGTTAAATAAGCCTGAAATTCCTGTTTATTTTCCAAAATTGAAAAGTTTTAATAAGATGGAGCCTGTGATTTTGACTGTTTACCATTTGTGATTTCTTTTTAATGGCCAGTGATCGTGGTACAGAAAGGTGATATTATAAACTCCCAAGTTTTGGCGTAGTGGTGAGCGGGATGAAAGAGTGAATTGTGAATGCTAAGCCAAGACTGAGAGCCTCCATTATGTGTTTGTCGCAGCACGATTTGCTCCCAAGTTACGGCGATGGCACCAGAAATGCTGCGCTAATGTCAGCCTATCCCTTTTTAACTGTTAGATTACCTACTAAGCCATCCACAATGCAAAGTGGAACAATCCAAGTATGAGCAACAGGAATATTCCAACCTAATTGATGCTATTTTGATGACCACTGTAGGTATATGTATCTGTGTGGCTACTTCCTTGGCAAGAACTAGGATTCCAACTCAGCAACCACAAATGCATTGATGTTGCATCACTTTTTTGTATTTAATGATGGTGATATTATGCCATATATGTGTATATAGTGTATATATATGCAAATTCTTCTACATATGCAGGCATACGAGCACAAATACTCGTAGATGCTGTATAGGTGTACTTACGAGATTCATGATGTATGTGTACACACACACCACATACACATTTTTATTTTTATTTTGTTTATTATAAAAAGACATGTTTTCTTGTGACCTAGTTTTACATCACCTCTAAAAGGCCAAGTTTTTGCTAAATTCTTTATATTTATATGTATTCATATAAATTTGCATATATCTATTTCTTTATATACACAATGAATTTTGTGTGTACATTCGCATCTTTCAAATAATTTTTAATTAAAGGGATAGTCTTGAAATGTATATTATAAAATTAACAATTAATTAGCAATAGCGTTGAAGGATGAGTCATGTAAAGTAAGGATGTCTCAGGCTTCTAAACCAACTGTAATACTATAACATAAACAAAATATAACTATCCATCAAATTCAAACCTTTTAGCTGTATCATGAACAAATAATTGTGCACCAAATTCAAACCTTTCAGCTGTATCATGAACAAATAATTGTGCACCAAATTCAAACCTTTCAGCTGTATCATGAACAAATAATTGTGCACCAAATTCAAACCTTTCAGCTGTATCATGAACAAATAATTGTGCACCAAATTCAAACCTTTCAGCTGTATCATAAACAAATAGTTATGCACCAAATTCAAACCTTTCAGCTGTATCATGAACAAATAATTGTGCACCAAATTCAAACCTTTCAGCTGTATCATAAACAAATAGTTATGCACCAAATTCAAACCTTTCAGATGTATCATAAACAAATAGTTATGCACCAAATTCAAACCTTTCAGATGTATCATAAACAAATAGTTATGCACCAAATTCAAACCTTTCAGATGTATCATAAACAAATAGTTATGCACCAAATTCAAACCTTTCAGATGTACATAAATACCATCGTTTGCACTATAGAATTACGAATAGCAAAACAAATCACTTGTAAATGTTGGATGGCATACACCAACATACAGGAGATCTCAAAAAGTCCTGCACTCTTTAGCCTCAGGTCACTTTTTTTTTGTGGGGGGGATTTTATGCCACAAAGCCTTTACCGTTGTTTCAG
>BOPN01001973.1:168588-173588 GCA_017312705.2 Penaeus japonicus | reverse complement strand
CCCTGGTGGCGATGTTATTACCCTCGACGAGGTACTGGTCACTTTCTATTTGTTTATCTGGATTATTAGAGTTTTTATGGATACTTTATTTTATCGTTTTGTGTATTGATTTGTGATATAAAATTTAAGCTAAGGATGCAGAGTATATTGAGAGAATAAAGATGAGGAAGTGTAACATTACCACAATTTATTAATGTTATTTCTATTTTCTTTTTTCTTGTTTAAAGGCTGCTGAGAATCCACAAACCCCAGGCATTCCTGACGAGTCCATTGTTGCCAATCAGGAACCCGTTGCACCGGAGACCCCAGCCCCTGCTACACCTTTCCATAATGCAGAGCACACTGCAGAGAGTCTGCCGAGTCAGGTATTTACAGATCCGAGTCTATTCCTCTATTATTTTTATGTATATGTGTCTGTGCTGTCTCTAATGCAAGTCAGTGTCATTAGGTCGGGATTTAAAGCCAGGTATGAGTTTGGTTAAGGTGTTTCCTTAATTCATAATTTTCTATTAACAAACCTGCTCTGACCAATTCTTAACACACTTCACTTTGGTGAATTTTTTTGTTTGCACCTTTATTTAATTGTAATAGTGCCGTCCAGATCCCTGGGAGAAGGACATGCAATGTCAGGTACGATAGAAGCTTATTTTTGTGTTCGCTTTTCTTGTTGTCCCTTTTTGTTATTCTTCTGTTCGACTAACTGCGGCTAAAAGCGGTAGAAGGCGAAGGATTCAATCAGGTACGACTTTTCTTTACCCCCCATGTCTTATGCTTATTCTGTTAATGCTTCAACCAGACGCCTGCATACGCCACACCCTTCCAGAGTCCGATGCACATGGAGTTGGAGAACTTTGGATTCGACGAGGTAGGAACAAATCAAGCAGATCGGCCGAATACCTTTATGCTTCACACTTTGCTAATTCAAAGATTCTTTGTCCTAGATATAAGAACTAGTTTCGCGTCAGGATTTGACGACTTGTAAGCTGTACATTTCCTGTTTGAGAAGGGTTTTATTGATTATGGTTTTTGATGATTAGAATATTAAATGATTGGCCTTGTTCATCTACGTTGTACATACTGTATCTCATTACATACCTAATTTAATTAATTTTTTTTTATGTACTTATCATCTTGTAGGATTAGTATCATATTCCATACCAGTTTTATCGTAACTAATCTCAAAACATCTCCCCAGAACCAGCCTCAGCTGGAGAACCACGGCTACGAGGAGTCCCACCCTCCAGCCAACACTCCAGGGGGTTTGTCGGACGGTGGACCAAGATCAAATTATTCGGAAAGGGCAAACACCCCCACCACGCCATTCAGACAGGACGAGGCCCATGAAGAGGAGGTTCGTTTGATGTCTTTTGCAATCTTTGATTTCTACCGTTTTCAATTGGTACTTGATTATAAGGATAGGTTGTGCCTTGAAGCATCAATATTGAAAGGATATTCTGAATACATAGCTGTAGATTGTAGGAGTGATTTGAGTGGATCATCTAACTTGAAATGTCTCTTACTATTTGCTTACAATAGTGTGTGAAGGTAGGTTTGCCATATAGAATATAACTCCTATAACTCCTTCATAATCTATGAAGTATTCACTAAATGCTTTGTTCCATGGAAATTGTTTAACTATAACCAAATTTTTGCATAATGTAACGTAAATAAACCAAGCAAAAAATATGAAATCAAAATAGAAGGCCCATGCAAAAAAAGAAAATTAAAATAATGATAACAATTATTTGGGCCTCCTTGTCTTTCAAGTGCTTATTGTCGCTTCAATTGTCATATGTATCTGGCAGATAACTATGAGATATTTGGTGAATACTTTATAGTAAATGAGTTTTTATTTTCATTATTTTAACCAGATATTTGAAATGCAGAAGAGCATTACACTGGTTTTTAATTATTTTATTTGTTCTTCACCTTCCACCAGTTATTATACACAAGTCATTATGCATAGCCATACTAACACACTGCATTTGGTTTTTGGTTTATATTTCGACAGATTGATTTTGTTTGTTGTCATTTTTGTTGGACACTCATGTAATGAATTTAGATTTGAATTATTAATTTTGATCCTTCATCATATTCTCATTAATTTGTGTGAAAAGGTTTCTTGATCACCTAAAGACAAGAAAGTAGTTGTTATTTTCACAAGAGAACTGACTGAAGTGAAATGAGTGAATAAGTAGAGAGAAGAATTATGTTTCAAAATCCATGAAAGAATTTTACTGTCATGTGTATAATAATTGTATTAATTATGCAGTTCTATTGTACTTGTTGATGTACTTGTTCCCGGAGTCCTTCTTCCCTCTTGTACAAGGTTACATTTCTAGAACTCAAGGAATATCTCTCCCCATAGGAGGAACAAGCCGATGACGAAACCTACGAACAGTTTGAAGAGCGTGTGGTCAACAAGCGTGCTGGACACATGTTCCACTCCATTAAGAGGAGGCTAAGAAATAACAACATCCTGTTCTCAGAAATGGTTCACAACAACAACAGAAAGCAGGTAATGTTTCCTTGTACAATCCTCTTCTTGTCATGTTATCTAATAAAGCTGTTTTCGAGGCTTCACCGTGCACAATGCATCATATTTACTTTGTCTGTGTAATGAAGAAAACTGTCACAGAATAGAATTTAACCATCAACTCCCTTTCAAACAGGTGGCCCAGAAATTCTACACGATGCTGGTGTTGAAGAAACTACAGGCAGTAGAGCTGAATCAGGAGGGCCCCTTCACAGAAATGTTTATCAGCAGAGGTGGATTATTCGAGAATGCATCCTTATAAATACACTTTTTTTTTTTCTTTTTTTTGGGGGGTGATATGTATCTGTGCGTGTGAGTGTGTTCATTGTATGTTTGAGGACCAAAGAGGCTATTTTACTGTGCCTAGGACACGGGAAAGTTTCGACAGTACGTCAGTACTGGGTTGACTGCAGAATTAGCCAAGAAAAAATTTACATTTGGAGATGGTAACATATCAATTGATATGTGTGTGGATTTAGATTATTATTCATCAGCACTGGAGCTTAAGGTTCTTGTTACAGAGCAAGAGCACACCTAACATAGGATTAAACTAATCAAAATATATTCTGAAATATTAACAAAAGTAATGATATTTGTGTTTTATGGTTATCTAGGTTCATGGCAGAATTTTCAGATGTTTACAACATTGGGCAGAAATTAATGTTTCAAAATCTTTAGTAACAATGTTTATATATATATATAAAGCTACATGTATGCATATGTAGTTATGTATGTATTTATACATATGTACACATTTAATGATGAGGAAAGGTTAAATGTAAACCTAGATTACACACAATACATAAGTGTATGCAAAAAAAAAATGGTTATTATTACTGTTGTAATCTTTTATTTATTATATAATATTTTATGAATGTATTGTTGGTATACCAAATTTTAATTGGATTACCTCATATGGAGGCCTGGATCCAAATCCTGGTCACAGTAACTTTAAGGGGCGGCATATTGTTAGAGCGTGTCTTTCATGAGGGAAATGTTCAAAATTACCAAAATGTTCTACACAGACTTTGTTGGAAGTGAATTATTATTAAGAAAATGATTACAATAACAGTAATAATCACAGTTAAGCTTTTTCTTGAGAAGGAAAAGTCCTGATCATACAAAAGAAAAATGTAGTCTTGTCAAAATTTGGGTATTTTTCATAGAAAATTGCTTCTTTTTTTTCTCCCTTAGAGAGGCAAATAATTTGAAATATTTAGCCTCTCATTCCTCTGATTCCTGTAGGTCAAAGTTGACTCATGCCTTTAAGGCATATAATTTGCAACTTAAGGGCATCATCAGTTCTATTGTTTGAGAACTTTAAAACCCTTTTTGTCTGTGACCCTTTTTATGTGTATATAAATACCAATATTATCTCATATTGTCATCTTAATTAAAAAAGAAAAAGAAAAAAAAAAGTTCTGCCCATAGCTAGATTCAAATTTTGTACACAAGGGTCTCAAAAGTGCAAGATCACAAGATACTGTTATACTTTTTTAAAGAGTAGAAGAGGTCTTATGTTTGCGATTGCTCCATTTTGGAAGAAAACTTGTGTGAGAGGTTTATTCGGATGTGAAGTGGAAGTGTCCATTTCTACGTCTTGTCTTGGTTCCCAATGTGTTACGGTGGCATAAAGTGCCGCCTTAGTCGCGCAGCCTGGTGGTTGTAAAGCAGATGTGCTATTATCATTTTACTTGCTAAAGAGTTGAATATACAGCAAGAAAAGAAAAGACTAATGTGTATATGGATTTATTTTACTTTTTATGTTATTGTTTCATAATACCCCCTCCCACCCCCCCTCTCGTATTTTCACTCCCTCCAAATTACTTACTTTCACAAGAATTGCATTTTGTTTCCAGAATCAGATTTTTGTATCCCTTGATTGAGGAATATTTTAGGGCAATTTCATGAAAAGGTCTAGAATTTTTTTTTTTAATTTTTTCCATCTCATTTTCAATTTTAGGTTTTACCCCCTTCCTGTGGCCATCATTGTAATTTGCATATTCTTTTCTGGGTCTGATTGAGGAAGTGCGGTGCCACTAAAGTACAAATTTTCTTTCAATGACATGTAAACTTTCTTTTTTTCTTTTTTCTTTTTTTTTTTCTTTATCTTTGTGTAAAGTAATGCCAGATGTCTTGTTTGAGTTGCTTGCAATAGACTTCTCATAGTTAATTTTTTGTATGGAGTATTAGATGTCTGAGAGTGACGGACGAGACAGCATTATGCAAAGCAGTGATTCCATTGGGAAGGTAAAATTTGCTAGAACTTTTCTCAAGTGTTTGTCTGTATGTGTATAAAGAATGAGAATTTGTATTATTTGTAGAGATTTTTGTATTTTCATTTATATGTATTTGTATGTCACATGTGTATACGTTATCTGTGAAAGGTATGCAAGAAGATGAAAATTACTGTACAAATATATTATATATAATGCTTCTAACTGTGTCAGAGGATTTTATGAAT
>BOPN01001973.1:151088-153588 GCA_017312705.2 Penaeus japonicus | reverse complement strand
TGCGCGGGCTTACGACGTCGTTAGCTGTTTTGAGTATCCGGCCCCAGAGGTATTTCCTCCTTCGGTAAATTCCAATAATTTTTCCCCCTTTTTCTGATCTATCAAACATGAAATTCAACATAGTAGTTGCCTAGGGCCCATTCCGTGTGAAATTCTTGTAATTGCTTTTGTATCTACCTTTTTTTAGATTGAAATGAATAACAGACTTAAAATATTTCGGTGACGACGTGCGTATTCGAATCACCCAAAACGACCTTGTATCCTGTTAATGTGAGCAACAAACTTCACTTGTTTTCTCTTACTCTAAAACGACAATGTCCAAAACTTCAGAGATGCGCATAGGACTTCCTTTATTATTATTATTATTATTTTTTTGCTCTGAAAGTGAGGTAAACAGAGGACACCCTTCGGGACTTGTAACATTCCTGCTAAATTCCTACAGGATTGATTTTCTCCTGTAATGGCCGACGTGAGGCATTCTGTTATTCCAGGAGGTGAAAATTATGATATTGTTAATCCAAATAAGCCTTTTTTTTGGTGAAATGAATGAACCAGATATAGCCGTACGTGTCAGAGGTCAGGTCAAAGGTTAAGCAGTTGAGAGGGAAGCCATTGGAGGAATTATGTTAATGCTTTGACAAGGCTTCGTAAGGTGGTCAAAGGAGAGTGAATAACTTTATCTTCTTCCAAAAATATCTGCGAACATAGTCGTCAGTTATACCATAAATATACTCAGGAAAATAGAGAATATAATCATCAGTTATATCAAGAGTATGGTAGTCAGTTATATTAAGAATGTAATAGTCAGCTATCAAGAACCATTGCTGTACTCTTCTTAATGGTTAGCGTATCATAGTTCCAACTGACTCTTTCTCTCTCTCTCTCTCTCTCTCTCTCTCTCTCTCTCTCTCTCTCTCTCTCTCTCTCTCTCTCTCTCTCTCTCTCTCTCTCCCCCCCTCTCTCTCTCTCTCTTTCTCCCCCCCCTCTCCCTCTCTCTCTCTTACCCACCTCTCTTTCTCTCTCTCAGTATCTTTACCTATTTATCTATTCATGCCATTATAGTTCTAAGCTTTTTAAAGTTCTAAGGATCTTAAATCTTCTTAAATGTAGCGCAGAAATACCAAGTTATTACCATACATAAACCTGATATGCATATCGTATTTCCCATTTCCTAAAGCAAGTTCATTGTGAAAGACATACGAAAAATATGAATGAAACCGTATAGTAATTCTGATGCAGAATTGACTATCGACTCGTCAATGAAATTGTTTACGCTGTAGTATCATTCATTCCCATTCATATTTTCGTTGCATGGTGGTTGTTCTGGCAGGACTTGTATATATGGTAGGACTTGTACATGTGGTAGGACTTGTACATATGGTAGGACTTGTACATATGGTAGGACTTGTACATGTGGTAGGACTTGTACATGTGGTAGGACTTGTACATGTGGTAGGACTTGTACATGTGGTAGGACTTGTACATGTGGTAGGACTTGTACATATGGTAGGACTTGTACATGTGGTAGGACTTGTACATATGGTAGGACTTGTACATGTGGTAGGACTTGTACATATGGTAGGACTTGTACATGTGGTAGGACTTGTACATGTGGTAGGACTTGTACTTATGGTAGGACTTGTACATGT
The DNA here is from genome assembly GCA_017312705.2 of Penaeus japonicus. Lineage (NCBI taxonomy): Eukaryota > Metazoa > Arthropoda > Malacostraca > Decapoda > Penaeidae > Penaeus > Penaeus japonicus. The sequence continues at coordinate 151,939 of BOPN01001973.1, read as the reverse complement.
GGTAGGACTTGTACATGTGGTAGGACTTGTACGTATGCTAGGACTTGTACATATGGTAGGACTTGTACATGTGGTAGGACTTGTGCATATGGTAGGACTTGTACATGTGGTAGGACTTGTACATATGGTAGGACTTGTACATGTGGTAGGACTTGTACATGTGGTAGGACTTGTACGTATGCTAGGACTTGTACATATGGTAGGACTTGTACATGTGGTAGGACTTGTACATATGGTAGGACTTGTACATGTGGTAGGACTTGTACGTATGCTAGGACTTGTACATATGGTAGGACTTGTACATATGGTAGGACTTGTACATATGGTAGGACTTGTACATGTGGTAGGACTTGTACATGTGGTAGGACTTGTACTTATGGTAGGACTTGTACATGTGGTAGGACTTGTACATGTGGTAGGACTTTTACTTATGGTAGGACTTGTACATGTGGTAGGACTTGTACATGTGGTAGGACTTGTATATATGGTAGGACTTGGACTTGTACTACATATGTGATCCCTATTATCTTCATTATTATTACCTTTATTATTATTATTATCTTTATTATTATTATTATCATCATTATTATTATTACTATCATTTTTATCATTATCATTAATAGGAATAGTATCATTAATGTTATCATCATTATTATTATTACTATCATTTTTGTTATTCTCATTAATAGTGCAAAGATTATAGGACTATCTCAGATAACATGAAAATTATCTTTGGTTGTCAATTATCAGAGAAAAGTAATTCTTTTTGTCTACGAGACTTTTCTCTTAAATCATCATCATCTGTCTATCTGTTGATCTGGTTTTGTCTATTCTACAAAATTGTTTGTTTA
>BOPN01001973.1:136088-143588 GCA_017312705.2 Penaeus japonicus | reverse complement strand
GCATGCATAAAAACACATACTCACATTCTGTATACACTTATAAATACATGCACATAAACACACACACACACACACAACTACAACGTCCATAAACAATTCAAACACTTTACACGATCAAAAATACAGATGACAAACAAGGAGTAACTTCATCATTTGAAAATACTTGGAACCGTTTTCGGAGTGGTATCTCTTGCCAGTACCAATGTAGACGACTTTGGGCGGGCAGGACGACCTTCTGACCTATAATGCTCCTTCAAGGTCACAGTGACCTCCGAATGTCATACACAGGCCTCATGACTGTTGCAGGTACATAGTAGGTGTTGTATCACACCCTGCGTCTATGATCCTATCAGCTGAGATGAGTGTTCATGGTAGATCATGAATGTTCATTGTAGATCGTGTATCGTATTTAGGGAAAGTTCTAAGATGGTGGTATCATTCTCATGGTAGATTTTGGTATCCTGACTGCTGAATATTCATGCTAGATGTGGTTTCATGAACTGCTGTAGCTGTTACATCATGACTGAACTGATGGTACGTGATACCATGTTTTGAAATGAACATGCGGGATTCTTAAAAAAAAAAAGTGAGGCTTGAGTAACTTTCACGTCTTTCTTAACAGAACTTGGAATTTCATCTCGCTTCGTGGTTACGCAATATCATTTCTGCTGAAGATCTGCTAAAGGATTCTAAGAATAGCTACATGAGAACTGGGTCGATTTTTTGGTTTTAAAAAATTAGAATCTAATTAACTTGATTATATTATTTTTACGTTTTGATGCACTTGACAGGTAACCGGCAACCTCCCGCGTACATATGCGAGGTACACAAACACTCGAGGGATAAATATAACCCATTCACGAGTATCTCGATGTCTTTGTAGCCATGGAAGAAGAGGGGAGGGGTTGGGGGGAGGGGAAAGGAAGGGGGTGGGGAGAGGGGAGGGAAGAGGGGAGGGGAGGGAAGAGGGGAGGGCGCCACAGCCCACGAGAAGAAGGGCAGATCAATGCAAAGGTGAACTGTCAAGGACAAGGTCAGTTTAAGGCGAAATTTCCGATTTTCCGTCGTCGACACCCCGTCCCTCTAGCCATCCCTCCCTTCCTCTTTGCTTTCCCTACGAGAACCGCAGCTCGAAAGCACGTGACATTATTTCCCCCCTTTGTAATTTGGGCGATTTCCCCTCTGGCTTCGAACCGAGCGCCCGAGAGCGGATGTGTCTGCGCATGCGCCGACGGAGCGCTGCGAGGGGACGAAGGGCGTTTGAAGGAGAGCCCCAGAGATATAGCGGCGCGATTCCCACTCTCGGCTCACAGCGTCGCCAGCCACGGTCACAGCCACACCAGGTATTGCAACTCTCCCACTCACTTCAATTCCCCTCTCAACCTCTTCAGCTTGCTTTGTTCATTGTGCATAATGCATAACGTAGTGAGCGCGTTGTAGATAATATTGATTGACAGGGAGGGAGGTAGAGTAACGATTTCCGCTCTTCGTAAATAAGACATAGAAGAGAGAGAGAGAGAGAGAAAGAGGTGTCGTCTGCACAGGGACCATGACGCAACTACAGCCGGTTGCTTGCAATCTCTCTCGACTTGTGATATCGAGCGGTGACGATTCTCTTTCAGACCGCAGAAATCGGAGCCTCAACCAGGAATCGCTCGTTGCAATAGAATTCCCAGTGCTTTTGTTGATCTGTTATGCAGCCAGGGCGACGTGACGAATTTCTTTCCCGCGGCTAAGTTATCGATTCGAAATCAGGTGCAATGACAAAGCTCTTATTTAAAATACGCCAGAGTGATTTAATAGAGAACAGCTCGCAATTTCTTTGACTACACTAGTGAAGAAATACGATAAATATAAAGCCTGTAACCTGCTTAGCGACGGGATGCAGGTCACCGGATAACAGCGGGATGGCTGGCATGGGATTTCTCACGTCCGCTCGGCGTGACTCTGAAGCGAGTGAAGAAATACGTGTTCTTTTGTATTCCAGTGTTGTGGAATGGAGAGAAATCGATAATTAGCCTCTATGTTTAAAACTTGAAAAATAATACACCAATATATTCTTTTGATAAGCGAGAGGATGTTGTGAAATGCAATGAAAAAAAACACAAAAAAACTGAACTACCCGCAGGTTAAATTACCTGTGCATGATTGCGGAAGTTTCCGATATCAAAGTTGCCGTGTCACTTCTTGTCGTGTTTCTAGTCTTTCTATTGTTATTATCATGTTTTTTTGGAGCGTCTAATGTAATCTGGTTTTCTTTCTCTTTTCTCTCCTTTCACCGGCTTCTCTGATCATGTGCTGCGATCACCTTTCTCTTTCGCTCGGCTCTCCTTTTCTTCGCTCGTTTTTGCTTCTTTTCACTCTTCCCTCTCCATTTCTTCGGTTATTTTCTCTCTTGCTCTCTTCCCCCTCACTATTTCTGCTCTACTTTCTCTCTGTTTCTCCTCCCACGCATCATCTTTTTCCTCCTCTTCCTCCCCCACGATCTCTCTCTCTCTACTTCACTCTTTTTCTAAAGTCTAGTACCGCCCACTCTCTCTCTCTCTTTCCCCTCTCTTTACTCTCCTACTCTCTTTCCTCCCACGCTTCTACCCCTCCCCCTCCCTCCCTCCCTCCTTCCCCCCCTCCCGAACTCAATTACTTGCCCCTCCCTTCTCATGTTCTCCCCTCACCGCCCCCACCCTTCCCCCTCCCTTCCCCACCTACCCTCCCACCCCGACTCCAAGCCCCAGCCCCTACCCTCACCCCCACCCCAAGCCCCTACCCCAACCCCTTCACCCACCCCCACCCCAAGCCCCTACCCCCACCCCTACCCCTACCATCATCACGGGCAAGCGCAAACCAGCCACTTCGACCACACTATCAAAGGCACAGAGCCTGAACTTGCATACCAATTGAGGAATGTCGAGTTCCTCTGGACACGTGACTAGCCCGCATAACGTTTTCATAGTGTCATGTAGTTTCCCTTTCGATAAAAACTTCTTTGGTCCTTTGTACATGAAATGGGCAATTGCGTCGGCGGTGGGGAGGTCATCGTTACAGAACCTATGGAAAGGTAAAAGAGAAATAAGTGAAAGGAAATATATATATATAGTGGAAGGAGAGGTGTTGATTCTGTGGAAGTCATATCTACCGAACGGAATATCTATCACCGTTTTCAAGGAGATAGATGGAAGGAAACGATATTTATAATTACCAGTTGATGAAAGGTGACAAGGAAGAATTATATTTATCATAACTAATACGAGAGAGGAGGTCCAAAGCCACAGATGAAAGGAAACGGTATTTATAATTACCAGTTGATGAAAGGTGACAAGGAAGAATTATATTTATCATAACTAATACGAGAGAGGAGGTCCAAAGCCAAAGATAAAAGGAAACGATATTTATAATTACCAGTTGAAGAAAGGTGACAAGGAAGTATTATATTTATCATAACTTATACGAGAGAGGAGGTCCAAAGCCAAAGAGGTTCTCCCGGTCTCCTGTGTTGGCACGTGGACAAACCTCTCTTGGGAAAATGCCCAAGGGCAGGGAAGGTCACGAGAGAAAACGGAAGGCATTTTGAAAAAAAAAAAGATCTTCATTTATTTGTTGACTTTTAAGTTGCTTGGCCAAATATAGTAAGGAGTTAGTGACTTTCTGAATATGCCATGTCAGTTAAATTAATTTGGGAGTTTGAGTAAATATTGTATATGGGGAATTTGATCTTGGACTTGGCACTTGTTCAGCCAAGTGGATTAAAGTGATTGAATGGAAGCTTGATATAGTATAGTGTAGATTTACATAAACAGTCGTAAACAACATTTAGTGAATTTACTCTGACAAGAAGGGTGTATTATGAAAATGAAATGATAATGAGTTTAGTATCAACTCAAATGAAGACAAGAATATTTATATAAATTTGTGGGTGTTATCAGTATAAAGTGACACATATATAAGACCTCACTTATGGACTTTGATGATATCCAAGGCACCCTAAAGATTACAGACATTTAAAAGGGATATAAAGAAATCTATATAAAACAAAACAATTACTCATGCATTTCCTACCATGCACAAGCCATGTCGAATTAGCAATTTTCTGAATTTAACGTTGGCCGTCTCCCCTTCCAGATCCACCATGACCACTTACTTCAGCTACCCCGAACCAGCCCTCCAGGAGGAGCTGAAGAGGATTGCAAATGCCATCGTTGCTCCGGGCAAGGGCATCCTCGCTGCCGATGAGTCTGTCTCCACCATGGGCAAGCGCCTTGCAGACATCAATGTCGAGAACACTGAGGAGAACCGCCGCAAGTACCGCCAGCTCCTTTTCACTGCTGACAAGGTATGGGGTCCTCGGGTCTTTGCTGCTGAATGGTGTTTCTTTGTGGATATGTTATTGGATATTCTTTTTTTTCTTTTTTTTTTCTTTTTGAGGATTATATTTACGAGTTGTATTTTGTTTATTGTGGGGGGAGATCTTACATGAGTCATGGTTCATTATGGCTAAGAGAGAAAGAGAGAGAGAAAATATATATATACACAAAAAAGGCTGTATGATTCAACAGTTATATTATACTGATAGTGTTTAGTTTATATATGAATTACTGTCTAATCGCTAATATTTCTCATTACAGGCCGTAGCTGATAACATCTCCGGTGTGATCCTCTTCCACGAAACCCTCTACCAGAAGGCCGATGACGGAACCCCCCTTGTTAACCTCATCAAGGAGAAGGGCATCATTCCCGGCATCAAGGTAATTAATAAGAGAGTGACTTTGTGTTAACTGTTGAGATTAGACTCTGGGGAATTTAAGTGCTTTATGGCTAAGTGTTTGTATTTCTGTGATTTGAAAAAGAGCAATGTATATTTGGTTACTTATTGAGTGTAGTATTTCATTTTGTAAAGTCCTGGTAAGAATGGATTCAGTCTAGCAAGTGCTCGACTTATTGTTAAATCCTTGTAGAACAATTGCAGCACTGAATGTTAAAAAAATTTAATTTGCCATTGACAGGTCGACAAAGGTGTCGTCCCCCTCATGGGATCTGAAGGCGAGAGCACAACCCAGGGTCTCGATGACCTGTCCCAGCGCTGTGCTCAGTACAAGAAGGACGGCTGTGACTTTGCTAAGTGGCGCTGTGTCCTCAAGATTGGCAAGAACACCCCCAGCTACCAGGGCATGCTGGAGAATGCCAACGTCCTTGCTCGCTATGCCTCCATCTGCCAGATGAACGGCCTTGTTCCTATTGTTGAGCCTGAGGTGATTATTCCATACATGATTATATTTCTTTAATTGTTTTTGAAGGATTGTTAAGGAAGTAATTTTTAACTAAGAATTTAGGAAGGAACTGATTCTTTTAGTCTTTACACAAATGAAGCTTTACAGAAAGGTTTAGAAAGTGATAAAGTTACATCTTAATTGCATTGCTATTAGTTGTTATATACCTAATTTCATATACACTTAAAGGTGCCCTTTGTTTAAGTCAGTACTAGGCAGGTACATTGTAAAGACAGACAAGAAAATATTTGGATGGAGGGAGGTATAGGTAAAATTATCATGTAGGGACAAAAAAATCCTGTCAACTCTTACAAGCTAAGGATTCTCCCGACAGGTTCTTCCCGATGGTGAGCACGACCTGGACCGCGCACAGAAGGTGACTGAGACTGTCTTGGCCTTTGTGTACAAGGCCCTGAATGATCACCATGTATTCCTCGAGGGCACACTCCTCAAGCCCAACATGGTCACTGCTGGTCAGTCATGCCCCAAGAAATACACTCCCCAGGAAGTTGCCAAGGTATGATAAAACAATCTATGTGTCAGTTCTTGCTGAGAAAAAGACTTAAAAATATTTATGAATATTCTCTTAGGTTTAAATTAAAAGAAAAAAAACAGTCTTTGTCTTTTTGAGGGATGTATGAGAGTTTGTGTTCTGTATTTCTTGCCACAGATGGTACTCCAGTCAAGTAGATGAATTAGGGTTACAACTGAATCTTTAGAGAAGTTATTGCACTTATCATATTCATGAAAGCCCATTATATGCGAGGTTTGATGAGACCACACACACACACACATACAGAAGCTAATAATAGTAAACCTTCTCCAACTTTCCAGGCCACAGTAGTTGCTCTGTCCCGCACCATGCCCGCTGCCGTTCCTGGCGTGACCTTCCTCTCTGGTGGTCAGTCTGAGGAAGAGGCCTCAGTCCATCTGGATGCCATCAACAAGTCCACTGATGCCAAGAAGCCCTGGGCCCTCACCTTCAGCTACGGTCGCGCTCTCCAGGCTTCCGTCCTCAGGGCATGGGGTGGCAAGGACGAGAACGTCAAGGCTGGACAGGAGGAGCTGATGAAGCGTGCTAAGGTGGGTGTTAGACTTGAGGTGTGGTTGATACATATGTGTTTGATTTTATTTAGTTCTGTGGTATTTCAATATATGGGGTATGGAGAGAGAAATTATATAGAAATGATGATTAAAATATTATCACACTAATTTCAGTTGCATACAAATACCTGTTTGATTTTATTTAGTTCTGTGGTATTTCAATATATGGGGTATAGAGAGAGAAATTATATAGAAATGATGATTAAAATATTATCACACTAATTTCAGTTGCAGAATTAAATTTGCATGCTTTATGGATGACTTAACATACAGCACATCTAATATACTTCACTCTCCTCTGGCAGGCTAACGGCAATGCTTCTCTCGGCAAGTACGAATGGGGCTCCTGCAAGGGCTTCGCCGGTGACGCTGGACTCTTCATCAAGGATCACGCTTATTAAGTCCTCTCCCAACCAAAGGTGAAATAAGATCTCATATCCTCAAACGGTTGCTGAGGATTATAACCCTTGGAGCGCCCTGCTAGCTATCCTTAAAATTATGTACAGTCTGAATATAAAATCACTTACCATTTACCAGAGGAGTATAGGTCTCAACCAGACGATATTGTATCTGGGGTCATCACCATCAGGATTAAAAATTGTTAAGCAGTTTTGTTGATGTGTGATGTTAGAATGTACCTGTCAATGTCATTAAGATAATTTGATTACTTTAAGTCCTACAACAGCTGTGCTAAAATGCTAAAGATATATAGTAAAGTTAAACAGATTATATGATATGATATAGAACAAGTATTGAGATGATCATAAAGCCTTTTTCCCATCATTTAACTCTTGAATTCCATATTTCATTCAAGTAAATGTGTTGAATAAATCCATGTCTTTTGTGTACTAGCTTCTTTCTGTGAACAAGATGGAAGGCTCAGGAAGGAGAGAGAGAGAAAGTACTGCGTCGAAAAGAAATTCGGTAACAAACGTTCCTTTTCTTCCGCACGCGAGATCGAACTGAAACTCTTGGGTCCTTTGTGTCTCGTCCCCTTGCAATAAGAATTTCTAAAGATATAAATATAACAGCATGAAGAATTGACTTGATTATGTTGTCCACTGTATTTATATATTTATCATGTGCGGTACGAGTTATTGCGAAGGGCAGTTAAAAGAAGCAGGTAAAAGACAGA
>BOPN01001973.1:121088-128588 GCA_017312705.2 Penaeus japonicus | reverse complement strand
GGAGGGAAAGGCGGGTAAGGCACGTCAAAGGAAGTTATGGAATAAACCTGAACTGTACAAACCCTGTGTCTGGCATCAACTACCTTATTTGCGGTGGGTTATTAGTTCCAACAGACTAAGACACCCACACAGTCATCATTACTCTTATTACTATTATCATCATATTGGTGATTAATGAAGTCTACCAATATGATTAAAGGAACCAAATGCGGACAAAATATTCGGCATACTCCATTTTTTCCTCCTTTCTTCGCGCCATCTTCTGATGATAAACTTACGAACGACAGCAGTAACAAATCGACTTTCCAGCCATTTTCCTCACCTCAGGCTCGACAATAGGCACGAGACCATTCATCTGGCAGATGGAGGCATAGCGAGCAAGGACGTTGGCATTCTCCAGCATGCCCTGGTAGCTGGGGGTGTTGGTGCCGACCTTGAGGACGCAGCGCCACTTAGCGAAGTCACATCCGTCCTTCTTGTACTGAGCACAGCGCTGGGACAGGTCATCGAGACCCTGGGTTGTGCTCTCGCCTTCAGATCCCATGAGGGGGACGACACCTTTGTCGACCTGCGGAGAGAGATGTAGTCTGTTCACTCGGGACTTTAAAGCGTTAAGAGTATTTTTTGGGCCTCTTGCTTGTATATTTCGATTAAAGAGATATTTTAAAATTCGGGAGATTTGATTCCATGGTCTTATTCAATTCGAAGCCTCTTCATTTGATCAGACTCTACATAAAACAATGATCATCTATTATCTGACAGCTCCCCAACTAAATGTAATATTTATAAATCAAACACAAAATTCATCAGTCCTTTTACAAAATCCACAATTCATAAATAGATCGCAAAAACAGAAAAAAACTCTTCCAAACTAACCTTGATTCCGGGAATGATACCGAGCTGCTTAATCAGATCGACGAAGGGGCGACCGTCATCTGTTTTCTGGTAGAGTGTCTCGTGGAAAAGAATCACACCCGAGATGTAGTTTCCGAGCTCCTTTATAAAGAAAAAAGAGAGAATCAGAATGCGCTCTTTGTATAAATCATAAAACTAAAAAAAAAATAAGACAATTGTGTATGCAATAGACTTCTTAAAAAAGAAAATATTAGTTGGATTCGCATGGAATACCGTCTGGACAGCTGGAATTCTCATTAATATCCACACCTTCAAAACATACAAATTTCAAGCAGAGCCTCTACCTTTAATCAAAGTCCCCAAAACCTAACAAGTCCCACTCAAACCTCGAGGGACTTGAGAAACAAACAAAAAGCCATACCCTCCAGGTTCTAAAAAAGTCCCCCCTCAACCCTCAAACCCACCTTGTCGGAAGTGAAGAGCAGCTGGCGGTACTTGCGCCTGTTCTCATCCGTGTTCTCGAGGCCGATGTTCGACAGGCGCTTGCCCATGGTGCCTGTGGATTCGTCGGCAGCCAAGATGCCTTTCCCGGGTGCCACGATGGCATTGGCGATGCGCCTGAGCTCAGCCTGAAGCTCAGGGGCGGGGTAGCTGAAGTAGGTGGTCATGGTGGTTCTGGCAGGACGGGGGAAAGGAGTCTTTGAGTATGCAAAAGAGAAAAGAGAGAGAGAGAGAGAAGTCCACCCGTTGAGGCATTTTGGGGTGATTCGATTTTTTTTTTTAATAATTCGGTCAGGATTATTTGTAACATTTCATTTTGATTTTTTTTTATTTGGTGTGAAATGCATAATATTTTAGTTAGGTTTGCGTAACTGACTGGCATCTACTGACACCTGCAAACCTCTAAGTAATTATGTCGACTTAGCCTCTCCGGAATTCTGAATTACGTAAGCACTACAAAACTATTTGCTTTCTGCCTGAACTCAAATTGATGTAATCTCGGCACATTCTCATGCCAGTATCTCTTTACACAAATACGAATCTAAGCTGAATCTAAGCTAAATCTAGCACGATGTAAGATAGACCCAATTATTGCCTTACTAACAGTGCGAATACAGCTTGCATTTGTAAATATAAGAATCCCCTCTTAATTGATCTTGGTTACAGCCAAGACAATATTGCAAAATAAATAATTGCAAAATGATTTCTACAGCCGTATCTGGTTCTTATATATATCAAATATACGCTTCCAGTGCCGTTCTATGACCAAATAAGGAACACGACTTTTTCCTTCTCATACTGTTAAAACGGTCTTTCCTTTTCGTGAGAAACCTATTTTCTATTCGCTGTGTACTCTAATATATAAACATTTTTGACAGACGAAGATGAACATTTACAAAATAAATCTCCCAAGATGCTCTGGTAGGCACCTTGCAACACGCTGCAATGACCTTGAGAATAAACAGCCTCAAACGAGTTCTGTGCAACTACCAAAGTTAACTCGCCTCCTCCGCGGTGTTAAATATAATGCAGTTTTATATCATAAGCCATCTAGATCTAACCTTCCCCTATGGATTTTTTTGACTCGTTACATGTTTAAGATTAGCTAAATAATGAAATAAGGTCAAATATTCAAAATGGTTAATTATACAGAAAAAAAAAATATAAAAGCAAATGCAAGACGTAATAGTTCTGACATGTTTTTGTTGTTTGTCGTTCGTCAGTGGCGCTGCGGGTAACTCGCTCGGGGAGAAGAAGGGGGGATGGGGGATGGGAGGGATGAGGAGAAGTCACTCGGGCTCCTCAAGGCCAGCTCAACATGTGCAATGAATCGTCAATCACGTATTGTCAACAATACCCAAGACCCTCCCCGTCAAAACCACGAACGACAAAGTGTGGGAGACAAGTCGACGTGTGTGATTAAGACGCATTTCCTGCGAGATAAAACCCGGGTATCAGTCGCTTCTTAATGAATGAATGCCGGCCGGTATACCCCCACCGGCCGGCAGATATTTGTTACCACAAGGTGACCCTTTGTAGCACCCCCCCTCCTCCTCTCCCCTCCCCTCCCCTCCTCTCCCCCCTCTCCTCTCCGGACCAGTACCCCCCTTTCCTTCCCCCTTCCTTCCCTCCCTCCCTCCCTCCCCTCCCCTCCCCTCCCCTCCTCTCTCCTCTCCGGCCCAGTACCCCCCCCTCCCCCCCTGTTGCCCCGGGAAACGACGCCAGCCTTGCGCAGCCTCATGCCCTGGGTACAATATCCTGCCACTTGGCAACCACCCGGCGACAAGGGGGTATTCTGGCACCCTCTGTGATGCTCGGAGGACTGGCAACCGAGTAAACCGTCTGATTGCCTTGGAAATTGCCTTCTGTTGCTTGCTTGCTTGCTTGCTTGCAACGTGGGATTTCAGGGCACAGTTATATTTAAACTCACGCGTTGACCTTCGGGACTACAACGGCTGGACTGTCTGCCTTTATCCCTGAGCAATTCTGATGCTGTTCAGTATACCTTTCAAACAACAGGATTTTGCACGGAGACAAAACACTCCCATACTGACGAAATATAAATAAATACATATCGAATACAGATTTTTAAATAAAGACAACCATAATCAACCCAAAAATTAGATCTAACCTAACACAATATCCTTCTACCCAAGGACAGACAGACAACAGAACGGGCAAATAACCTTTACAAACAACTAGTTTTTTGTTCTAGCGGAAAAGTTCAAGAAGACTGAACCATTATTTAAAAGACCTTCCTAATGGCAATGTAATTTCGTTCTTTTATAGGGATTCAGCAACCATTATAAAAAAAAATACAAAGGTAATGTAACTATCAGGGTAAACAAATAAATCCTATTCTAAATTAAAAAATAACAAACAACAAATACATAAACGCCCATGCATATCCTCAATACATGGATTCCTACATGAACAAAAACACTTCACTCAACTCACTCACTCACTCACTCAATTTAAAAGCCGAAGATCATATTCATTCCCCTATCACGTGATCTTACGAAAGAGGTGAGCGAGATAGAAACAGATAAGAAAGATAATCTTCAGCAGAAGAAGAATTTTCCGAAACGAAACGTGGAAATTGCGTTTCTTGCTTTTGTGAAGTTACTCATTTTCGTTCATGTGATTTTTGGACATATTGGAAGAGAGGGGAGGAAGGAGAGGCAAAGGAGGAGGAGAGAGAGGGAAGGAGGAAAGGAGGAGGAGAGAGAGGGAAGGAGGGAAAGGAGGAGGAGAGGGGAGGGAAGGAGGTATAGGAGGAAAGGAGGAGAAAGGAAGGAGGCACAGGAGGAAAGGAGGAGGAAAGGAAGGAGAAAGGAAGAAGGGAAGGAGGAAAAGTGGAGGAGGAGGAAAAATGAAAAAAAAAGTGAAATAGGAGAAAGAGGAAGAGATGAGGGAGACGAAAGGTAAGGAGAGGAAAAGGGGTTACAAGAGAAACAAAAAAAGACCGGAAAGTAGAATAAATCTGCTAAAAATAGATGTACAAGGACACCGATTATAATACAAAAAGAGAAAGAATAATCCAAAGAGAAAATAGGCCATGGAAAGGGAAAACGAGATAAGAAAACAATCAAAGACGAAATTACATAATTCACTCGACCGTTTCCCACGAGAAAAAAATATTACAGCCACTTATGGCGGAATATTATCTCCTTTAATCATTAACCTTTTAGACACTAGTTTGATAAGCTATCTCGATATCACCCATAGACTGGCGATTGCGGAACACACTTGATTCAGACCCCCCACCCCACCCCACCACCTCCCTCCCATAGGCCTATATAGCCCCGAGGCCGTAAATCCTTTCGCCATAGGCCTAAAGAAAGACACCCCCCTCCCTCCCTCCCCTCCCACAGTCTCTTCCTCGAGGCTGGAGAGAAAGTTTTGAGGGCAATGTACCCATGCTCTATTCTCGCTCCTCGAACTTTACACAAGATTAAGATAATGCAGTATTTTTCTTGTTTTTTCCCCCCCAGTGTAGATAACGACCTGCATTTGGGTACAGCAGCGTCTGGTTCTCCTCGTAGTTGCGGTCACCCCCAAGAGATGGCGTTGGTTACACGTGAAATTATAACTACGCATCCGAGGTATAAATTCTTCAAGTGATAAAAACCGCGTCTTATCTGTCTCTATCCTGATAACCGCCACTTGCTCGGAACAGATTCAAAAGCTACTGTTATGTATATTATCTTTCACGTAACATACAATTGATCAAATATCTGTAAGCGATCGCGCGATCTATTAAAACACTCAGGTACACATGGGATGGGGGGGGGGGGGGCAGAACCAGGGATTCTCAAACACCTGTGTCTACTAATATTACAGGTGTGATAACCGGGCCTCTTCTTTTCCACCACGTATACAAGTACATGTGTATATTTGCACGTATATGTACACACATACAGCAACGTATACATGTCCGTTCTATCACTCACATACATATTTATACACATAGGCAGACATAGTCACACTGCAACCAATCACATCTACACAAGTGCACATTTCACATCCATGCAAAACTACTTGCACACACGCACCCGTAAACAACTAAACGCACATACAAACAGACAGACACACAAACAAACAGACAGACACGCAAACAAACAGACAGACACACAAACAAACAGACAGACACACAAACAAACAGACAGACTCACAAACAAACAGACAGACACACAAACAAACAACCAAGCAAAAACACAAACAAAAACGCATACATAAGACACACACACACACACTTTGCCGACGTGACAACTGTACAAAGCTAAAACTGCGTGTTCGGTTCGCTTTGACGTAACAGCGTGCGCAGAATTCCCTTTCCAGATAATTAGTTCAACGTGAAAATCATGACATTTGCAGTTATTAAAGAGTCCTTTTATCTCTTTTTGGATTAGTTTTTGTTTTTAAGATAATAGATTAACGAATTTAGGTCAGTGTAATCAAATTAAACGTCTCTAATAGATCAAGTAACATATTGTGTTCTCGAGAAAACTATCTTAATCAATTGCTCTTCTGAACATCTATACTTAACTACGCTGCAGGCTGTGTGTGACAGTTTCACTCCCGTGTGAAAGCTCCTTGAAAAAAATATGTCAAATATATGCGCTATCTGTTAAGTATTCATCTATTTCCATTGCGACCTGTTAATTTGATTGCTATTCAATCGTATTTATATGAAAAACAGCAAAAGAAACGATCGAATGGGGGACTTTTAAAGACGCTGACACTAAAACTGTTATTCAGACTAACAACGGGGTCCCCTTCCCAGTCCCTTGAGGCGATAGGAAGAAAATAAAAATAACACAATCTTAACATAGAGTTTTATCCCTTTTAAAGATATCCCAACCCCTAAACCTCCAAGAATCGTCAAAAAACTTAAAAACTTAAAAAAAGACAAGCATACCGGAATGTGAAAGGGGGATGGGTTCTTCAACGTCTGTTCCCTGCGGTTGTTGGTGACCGAGTGCCGGCGCCGTCGGAGAACCGGGAGAAGGGAGTTGTCGTGGAGGTGGCGTGGTGGTGGAGTGTCGTTGGGGGGGAGGGGAAGGGAGGTGAGGAGGGAGGATGATAGGAGAGGAAGGAGGGATGAGGAGGAGGAGGTGGAGTGGCAGGAGGGAGGGAGATAAGGTACGCGGAGGGGGTACCTAGAGGGGTATGAGGGAGGAGGGAAGACGGAGGTAAAGGGGGACGTGGAGGATAGAAATAAAAGGGGAGGAAGAGGGAAGAATTAGAGAGAGATGGGAGGAGAAGAAGAGGGGGTAGGAGGAGGGAAGAAGAAGAGGGAGGAGGAGGAGGAGGGAAGGGGAAGAGGGGGAGGGCCGTGAAGGTCTCGCATGGGTAGCATTGCTGTTACCAAGCGCAAATTATACGTTCACGTATCATTCAGACACGTGTAGTGTTTTTTTTATATGAGATAATGAAGATATCTGTGTCTTATCCTGTATTCCTACTATTCAACGTGTGATTGATACTCTTAATAACAAAAACTGGTGTTAAATAGGCTGCAAATCTTTCGTTTCTTCTCAATTACCACAATGCGAAAGGCCTCTATGGGTTGAACATTTTAGAAAACATGTGATTAAATCTTGGACGAATGGCGATGCCGACTAGTCGTCCTTAACGCAAAGTCACGAAGGCTCCTTTTCCAGTACATCTATCCCATTATTAGACCGTAATGCTGATGTTCATAAAGGCCACTCTCGTAAACCATGAAGGTGTGTCAGGGGTGTGTGATGATTGCTGGACGCTGATTGGCTAGTGTGTTTCTGTCGACCAATCAGCGTCAAGGGGAGATTCTACACCCCTGTAACACTTGTTTGGCAGGTGTTTGTACGTGTTCACCTCCAGCCGGGACTGGTTCTACTTAGCTATGCAATTTTCTGGCCTTATTTCATCAGAAAAGTCGATCAGACTGTCCCGAAATATCCCGTTGAATATGGAAAAACATCATAGAATCTTGCATCCCTCGTTGCAGAAGTAATCTAGTTGCCATAGCAACAAGCTTCGACACAAGTTACAGGAGCGTTAACACACGCTGTCTAAATACATAATGACATTATATTCTTTGACTGATTCCAGTAAGCTTTCTGTCATAAAAAATATAACCGTTGTACAATCATCTTTATA
>BOPN01001973.1:108588-111088 GCA_017312705.2 Penaeus japonicus | reverse complement strand
ACAACAACCAGTCTATTTCGGTGTTCCACAAGGATCTATATTAGGCCCAATCTTATTCACAATTTTCATTAATGATTTATCAACCATAGTCCATAACTGCCATCTGATACAATACGCCGATGATTCTCAATTTCTCCATAGTGACTCGGTGAACAACTTAGATGCATTGATAACAAACATTCAAAACACTCTTGTTCAAGCAAAACGATATTTTGACATCAATGGCCTTAAAATAAATCCACAAAAAACGCAATGTATCTTCATAGGTAGTCGGCAAAAATTAGCTAAAATTCCCATAGACACAACCATAGATTTCGAGGGCTGCCAAATCAAACCAAGCACTTCAGTAAAAAATCTAGGAGTACACTTTGACAGATATATGACCTTTGAATCCCATGTTGATAACATACATAGGGAGGTAATGGGAACTTTAATATATCTTAATCATATAAAAATCAAATCCCTACAGAAACAAGAATCACGGTTGTACAAACACTAACTCTGTGCATCATTAATTATTGCTTAAATGTTTGGGGCTCTAGTAACAAAACCCTAATGCAGAAAGCGCAAAGACTACAAAACTTTGCTGCAAGAGTTGCATTAGGTAATGTTAATAAGTTCGATCACATCACCCCATATATTATTCAACTAAAATGGATAAAAATTCAAGGCAAATGCAGCTATGATACATGTGTTTTCATTCATAAAATCACTCATGGGAATTATCCACAATGGATCCTACCCTTACAAACTGTGGGGAACATATCAAGTGTTCGAACAGGACAAGTAAATTCTCTTTATGTCAAGAGATCACACACAGAAACAGGGACACGACAAATGCTAATACGTGGACCCCTGACCTGGAACCTACTACCTCATAATGTTAAAGACATCACTAACCTCAATAAATTCAAAACAAAATTAAAAGAACATTTTCTAAATTGTCAGTTGTGACATCGTATCAAACAGATGTATTGTATACTAATTATTTTTGCAACAAATTATATATGTATTAAGAATAACCATTGTAATTTATGGAATAAAGTTTTTTAATTTGAATTTGAATTATCTCTCTCTCTCTCTCTCTCTCTCTCTCTCTCTCTCTCTCTCTCTCTCTCTCTCTCTCTCTCTCTCTCTCTCTCTCTCTCTCTCTGACTCTGTGTTTTACTTTGGTTGTTGTGATGATGGTGTTGTAATTGTGTATCTATATAGTTGTATATAGATAAAGAGATATAGGTAGGTAGGTTGATGTATACAAATGTAAGCAGATATGTAATGTAAGACATGTAAGACACGTGGCAATCGTTAGAGGCAGCCCACTCTAGACAGATAATCTAAAGTGATCGAGAGATAAGTGGTCCGGTTGTTTCCAAGTTGATTTTATAAGTAAGTGTTATCTTGATCGGTGATTTGCCTTTTTTTTAACTCTATCAGAATGTAAGTGGCATTTTCTCAAAGTGCAATGACCTTATATATGTAGATGTATATATCCCCCGCCCCTCTCTCTATCTACCTATTATTAAAACATTCCATCGCCAAAGTTGACTCACCGTTTTCTGTTCTGGAATTTAAGGGGGCACTTGAATATATTATCTATAGGTTACTGTTTTCCTTCCTTGACTATATTCAAGTCGTTTCCCTTTTATTCAAAACTGCCCAGACCCGGGATCGAACCGGGGACCTTTAGATCTTCAGTCTAACGCTCTCCCAACTGAGCTATCTAGGCTTTTCAGTAATCGGGGAAAATAATATAGATAATACAGATAAATACACTACCTTATGAGACCACACGGGGAAAAGAGTGAGAGAAGAACATTAAGAAACGTGACCGCTCTCCTCTCCCGCCCCCCCATGAATCAGGATATGGCTACACGTGAGAGACATTTTTGGAAATGCAGTTGGGCAATACAATCATCGAAATATAATTACTGATGATCCGGAGAAGGGAGATTACAACGATAATAGCGAAGCACGTGGCAGTAAGGGCACCCCCCGCGGACCCCCCTCCCCCCTCCCCCAATTTGCCTTCTTGCTGCGGGGGTAGTGGGGGGGGGGACAGTTACGTGCCCTTCATTAAAAAATAGAAAAAAAATGAAGGTAGGTATTTCGAAAGTGTCTTTTTATTATTCTCGTTTCAAATATACATACGTATTTGTGTTTTTTTTACTGTGTCTCATTTCGCACGAACAACTATTCATTTGTGTCTGCTATTATATCTATGATTTTCTTTTCAAGCAAAAAACTCTGTCTGATGCATTGAAGTAAACAAATATCTATTTTGAGTTGCGGTAAACATTGCAATTCTACTTTCTAAGAAGCCTAACTATAGAAAGACAAAAATATACATTTCAAGATAATTTAAATATTTGTACTCGCAATAATGATAAAGTATTTCCACGTCATAGTAGGCCCTTGATACACCTCTTGCAATATTGCAAAGTCTTGCACATTAAAAGCCATATTCTGCAAAGTGTCCTTTCCGAAAAGCTGTCCCCGGCGC
>BOPN01001973.1:86088-103588 GCA_017312705.2 Penaeus japonicus | reverse complement strand
AGCGGTCACGTTTCTTAATGTTCTTCTCACTCTTTTCCCCGTGTAGTCTCATAGGGTAGTGTATTTATTTGTATTATCTATATAATTTTCCCCGGTAACTGAAAAGCCTAGATAGCTCAGTTGGGAGAGCGTTAGACTGAAGATCTAAAGGTCCCCGGTTCGATCCCGGGTCTGGGCACTTTTGAAGAAAGGGAAGCAAAGAAAATGTAAATAAAAAATGAAACAAGGATCTACGGAAAACATACTAGTCTCCCCTGTAACAGCTAAACAGAAAACGAAATCCCAATTTTGGCGGGCGAGTGATTCTGGTATTTTTAGCTTTATTTTTTTTCATTTTCCATGTAATTCCTTGTTGATAGGCTATATTCTCAGATGATTAAGATTTCTTTGTGTGTTATTTTGATCGTTATTATCACCCGTAGAGTCGAAGGGCCAACGTGAAACCATGTCAAGTTAATCGGTTATCTTGTTATTTATTTAAAGATTTTACTGATTAATACGCGTGGAAAGAGATATAAGTTGTTTACTCGAGGAATTTTTCGTTCATCTATTATATTCAATATTCACTTATCTATCTATATTTTTTTTTATTACGCTGAAGAAGATAGTCTATTCCTTATTACAGGAAATACAGGTTTTAGCGAGGTCGTCATTTCTCTGTATTTTTACTAAGGAATTTCCCACTGAATTCTTCTGTATTTCTCTCTGTAACCATAATTTCTTTGCACTAAAGGCAAAGCAGCACTTGCAATTTTCTTCCAGTCGACAGTAAATGTTGATATAATTGCACAGTGCCCGTTTGCATCTCGTGTAAAACAAGTGAGTCTTGAGCTTCGTTTGATCCTCAAGTAATGAGCCTCTGAAAAGATGGTTTTGTTTTTTTCCAGAGAGCAGAAATTTGTCACTAAACTGATGTCCCACATACACACACGCAGGCACACACACACACACACACATATATATATATATGTATAGACCTACAAACAGGATAACCAATACTTATAAAACAAAATAAAGAGTAAAAAAACATAGCAAAAATAACTGACATAAAAGAATTGAACTCAAAATAGAACAGACAGATCATAATGCCACAAAATGACATAGAACAATATTGATGAAAATTAAACGATATTGACGAAATGATAATGATACAACAACAATGCTAAAACAATAATAATAAGATAATGATAATGAAACAGAACAGTGAGATCATGACGTTTTGAAATAAAATCACCATTAACTCTTTATCGTTCTGATTTAATTAACAATCCCACAGGTCATCAATATGCAAATGCTCATGAAATACATGAAAACTCGACCGTGTCTATCCCATTCATATTAATCTATAGGCTTAATTCCCATGTCATTATATGTGTCATTGTTGCAGTATTGTTAATTATGCTGATTCCTATAACAAGATTAGATTTATATTAGTGTAGATGAGAGAGAAAGAGAGAGATGGATGGTTATATTGATGTAGATATAGGTATATTTGTGTTTGTTTGTTTGTGTATGTGTGTGTGTGTGTGTGTGTGTGTATGTATGTACGTATGTATGTATGTATGTGTTTTTGTATTTATGTATGTATGTATGTATGTATGTATGTATGTATGTATGTATGTATGTATGTATGTATGTATGTAAGTAAGTATGTATGTATGTATGTACGTATGTATGTATGTGTGTGGGTGTGTATATGCGGGCCTATCCATACACATACCTAAACAATATGCAAACCACATACTACAAGAACCCTTAAGCAGCGTCCAAACACTCAGTACAACAAACAAACACTGATCTCAGTTCAGTAAGCACTAAAATCTGATCTTGTTTTGTCTCCATTCCTAGTTCCAGCAACGGCAGTGGGAATCTTGCAGTAATTGCAGGAGATAATGCATTCATTATTCATATTCCCATTCCGAATCAAGGCTCTCACTTCTGAAATGCCTTTGTGTTTGTTTATTTGTGTGTGTGTTTTTTTTTTTTTATATATATATATATATGTATACATATAAATATATATATATATATATATATATATATATACATATATATATACATATATATCTGTGTGTGTTTGTTTTGATTATATATTCATACATTTTTTTATTACAGTATTTTAGGACAAATGGTACAGTTACCAAATGTGTTTTCCAGTTCAATTGCAAGATACATATCGAACTTACAGGTAATAAGCGGTTGAGTTGCCTTGTATTGTTTTGTTAGGAACACACTCCATTGTAGCTATAGGCCTATTGATTTCTTCTTCCTATTCATGTATGTCTCTTCTCAAAAGTGCCCAGACCCGGGATCGAACCGGGGACCTTTAGATCTTCAGTCTAACGCTCTCCCAACTGAGCTATCTAGGCTTGTAGAGAGGTGAAGAAAGTTTCATTGTAAAGAAAAAGGATTATTAGAGGTTTCGAATGTTTCATTGCAATAGGTAAGGCAACATTTGATGCTATCTATTTCATATTACTTTTTTTTTGTGTGTATGTATATATATATATATATGTGTGTGTGTGTGTGTGTGTGTGTGTGTGTGTGTGTGTGTGTGTGTGTGTGTGTGTGTGTGTGTTTGTGTGCGTGCGTGTGTGTGTATGTGTGTGTTTGTATGCGTGTGTGTGTGTATGTGGACTACAATCTGCGATTCATAAATGACATGTATTGTTAATGAGTAGAAAGAATATGGAAATTATCTCAAATTTTTTAGAATGATTTTTTTTTAAATTTCTTATAATTCAGTCTTGACTATTCAAAGTCTACAAAATACTTATTTCACTTAAAATTGCTAAATGGTTACTACGGAATAATATGTATTGTGCAGGGACTTGACAAAACATAGCAGAGTGAATAAATCCGTAACTCTGATGATTTTACTCATGACACCTTCCTGAAAAGCACACACACGCACGCACACACACACACACACACACACAGACACGCACACACGCACACGCACATACACACAGTTACTCGACGTGCATTTGGATACCTGTTTTTTTTTTACATTTTTTTTTATAATTCCCATGACTTGCATTTGTGAGGAGGAGGGGGGGGGCTTGTAATCCCCCGCTCCTCACCCCCTATTGATCTAACTACTGCAAAGTTGAGCCAAAACTGAATATTAGATTTAATTCTCCTTGACTCAATCCATATCGACTGGATAACAGATTTTTGGTAATGTATTAATAATTCATAGTCTGATATTTAATCATTGATTTGTTTAATCTATAATTTAACGTTTATACATATCATTGGAAGCTCTTGCCTACTTATAATTCATAAACGCATAATCTGGAGTCTAGATAGGTTATACATTGGCATTAATACATTTGTAATAATATAGTTGAAGTTGAAGGTGACGTGCATATCAAGGAGCATGAATAGAAAGGTGATTATAATTCACCATAGTTATCTTACACATGGAGTGGATAATATGATAATTTCTATTTAATGATGTCTCAGATCAGTCTAGACATATGAACTAAATGATTATACAAAGATAATCTGAAACAATATATTTACTATTAAGTTAATATACAAATGCGTTAAAGAAGATGAAAGTGCTGATCACATTACAAAAATATGATGACAAAATATTTCATAATTCATGTTGTAATTCATGCACAGAGAGCGTTTTAAAACCCGATGCTCTTTAATTAAAAGTTTGCACTCTTAGGTTTACATTGGATAATCTTAGGTTTACAATTCCACACTTAAAGACCTCTATAACCAATGGGAATTTATGACTGGGACATTTAATATGACTTTATGGACAATAAAACTACTTATCATCTGGAAGCCATCTTAGTTTTCAGTGTGCAGAATTACCCTTCTCCTCTTGGTTGTCTTTCTTGTCTTTCCATCCTTCAGGAACAAACATTTATCATTTCTCGATGATTATGTTTGCCTGTTGAAAAGACACCACGATGCCCTTGCAAGTTTAGGATAAGCAACTGGAAAGTTAATTTGAAAGGGCCAACCAAACTGCCGCATATTCAGTACCTACATCACGGTCCATACTCCTTGTCATGTCAACGAGCTTCTTGAAATTGGACACGTCCAGCGAGGAACTTGATGCACCTAAAGACACAAATTTGATTGCGATTCGGAAGGGAACAATGATCACTTAACGTTAGCGAGGAAGTTCGAAGTGCGTGGATCTCGTCCGCCTGCGCGAGTCCCCAATTCCACGGAAATGCGTAATATATTAAAATTGAAAAGTGCAACCCCTAAACGATATCAGATCAAGCTGATTTTTGTTTTCACGTTTCATATTTATGATATATGGAGCCTATTTATGTACAGACACAATGACATTTCAAAAGTTGTAATTATTGAAATACCCTAACGTCCATAGACCCACCCTGGGTATGTCGTCACGTCGTCAAGGACTTTCAAGAAGTGAGGATGAACTCGTAACTCAGGGAAGTGAAAGGATTGGCGGCGTGGGATCGGATGGATTAGACGCCGGGCAGAACTGCAGGGAATTCTGTCTCTTTGTTTAGCGAATGTACTGTGATTGGCTGTGGTTCTCGAGCTGTGATTAGTTATTAGCGTTTTTTTTTGTTTGTTTGTTTTCGGTTAGGAAATGTACACTAATTCCCGCCATTGCTTCATTTCTAAGCCAGCAAAGTTTGATTTGCTGAGGAATCCGTCGCAAAATCAAAATATCGTAAGGAAATGAACAAAATCAATACCTGATATTCCCTTTTTTAGTACACACAATGAGATAAAACTATCACTAAATTCTGCAATCTCCCAAATATCACACCTTGACGTCATCTATTACTCGCCACATCACCATTACGTCACTCTTAATTAGCCGACAAGCAAACAAAATTTCCGAATTCGACAATCGACATCTCTGGACGCCGATGACAATTTCGAGTTTGGTTCCTCTGCTGTCGAGTCAGTTTTCAAGACACAAGACCTACCCTTTTTCAACGTTGAAATTGCAACCGTGAACAAAATTCAAATCTGAGACGCCGATCGTGAGTCAGAAAATTGTTGCAAATGACAAATTAAACCAAAGTCGGATTTAAAAAGTCGGTTAACAATTTGATAAAATTTAGGTAAAATATTCTGAAATCTTTATATCCTTGTATATTGATGATAATCACATCTATACCTGTATTGATAATAATCACGCTGTATTTTTTTTTTAACGAGTTCAAGTAATCTATTTTTCTGGATTATGTAAAATATGAAGGATACATAATGTGGTCTATTCTGAAATTATAGACATGTGTATTGTGTGTGTGTGTGTGTTGTGTGTGTGTATATTGTGTGTGTGTATGTGTGTGTTTGTGTTGTGTATGTGTGTGTGTGTGTGTGTTGTGTATGTGTGTGCGTGTGTGTGTTGTGTGTGTGTATATTGTGTGTGTGTATGTGTGTGTGTGTTGTGTATGTGTGTGTATGTGTGTGTGTGTGTGTTGTGTGTGTGTGTGGATTGTGTGTGTGTGTGTGTGTATTGTGTGTGTGTATATTGTGTGTGTGTATGTATGTGTGTGTGTATTGTGTGTGTGTGTGCATGTTTGTTTGTGTGTGTGTGTGTGTGTGTTTCTGCATCCCTATGGCTCATATTGCTGGATATATTGGAAAGTTTCTTGTCATCATCATTAGTATCATTATCATTATTACTATCATTACCAACATCATAAGAATAATAAATCCTTATCATTATTATTATAATTACTTTCAATATCACCTTCATCATTATCATTATTACCTTTTTTATTATTATAATTGCTATGATCATTCATGTTACTATTATGATGATGATTATTATTACTATTTCTGTAGTTATTATTATGATCTCTATTTTTGTCTTATTATTGTCATAATTATAATTGCTATCATTATTTTCCTCTTTATTGTTATTTTCATCATTATCATTTTAATGTTTAATATTGTTATTATCATCACTAGTATAACTTTATCATCATCATTAACATTATCATCAATTTCATTATTACTGCTATCATCACTATCAATAATTATTACTATCATCATCATAACAATTATCATTATCCTTATGACCACTACTCTTGACATTATGACACGCTATTAATATCATTACCATTTTTATTGTCATGACCATTATTATATTTATAATGATCGTTATTTTAATAATTCAGAACATCAGTATTGTTACTCTCCTTTTTTTTTTGTTTTTTTGTTTTTTAATTGTCACGGATTCTACTACTTCCAGAGATACTGATGATAAAGATAACCACAATGTTAATATTAACTCTCTCTCTCTCTCTCTCTCTCTCTCTCTCTCTGTCTCTCTCTTTTTTCTTTATGATGAGAAGAATGTTAAGAATGATAGTAGTTGTAGTAGTGGTTGCTGTAATGATAGTATTGATAATGATAATAACGAAGGTGATCATGATAATAATGATAATGATCATATTAAATGATGATAATGATTATGATAGCAACAATTATCGTAGAGATAACGATAATGGTAACAATAAGAATTATAATTATGATAATAATAGTAATAATGACTTTAATACGAATGCTAATGCTAATGCTAATAACGATAATGGTAATAATAATGATTATGATGATGGTGATATGACAATAATTATAATGACAATAATAATAGTACTAATGATTATCATTATCATAACAATAATAACAATAATGATAATAATGATAATGATAATAATAATAAAGATAATAATAATGATAATAATGATAATAATAATAATATCAATAATGATAATAAAAAATATAAATAAATGATAGAACATGATTATAATGATAATAACAATGATAACAAAATGTTCTATCATAATAATGACATTGATAATGGTGACAGTAATAGTAATTATGATAATGATAATATTGTTAATTATGTAATATCAGGATTATAACAAAAAACAAGTATATTGATAATACTGCTAGCACTTATAGAAATTATTAACATCAGCATTACCAATTATGATATGTTATTAGTTATCAGCTGATTTGTCAATTCATTAATTGTGAAGTGGTTGTAAAACTGTGTATTTGGATTAATTTAGTTTCTGCCATTAATGGGGGTTGTTAATGGGTGGAAACACGGATGAAAGTAATTGACAATCATATCAAATCTCTCTGTCTGTCTATCTGGTTCTCTCTCTCTCTCTCTTTTTTTCTTTGTCTGCCTCTATGTCTGTCTATCTACCCCCCTTCCTCTTCTCTCTCTCTCTCTCTCTTTGTCTGCCTGTCTATATGCCTATCTACCCCCTCCCCCTCTTCTCTCTCTCTCTTTATCTGTCTGTCTTTGTCTATTTACCCCCCTCCCTCTTCTCTTTCTCTCTATGTCTGCCTGTCTGTCTATCCACCCCCCCTCTCTTCTTCTCTGTGTCTGCCTGTTTGTCTGTCTCTCTACCCCCCTCTTCTATCTCTTTTTTTATCTGCCTGTCTGTCTGTCTGTTTATCTACCCCTGCTCTCTCTCTTTATCTCCCCACCCCCTCTTTATGTCTGTCTGTCTATCTACCCCTGCTCTCTCTCTCTCTCTCTCTCTCCCCCCCCTCTTTCTTTCTGTCTGTCTGTCTGTCTGTCTGTCTCTCTGCCTCTCTCTCTCTCTCTCTCTCTCTCTCTCTCTCTCTCTCTCTCTCTCTCTCTCTCTCTTTCTCTCTTTCTTTCTTTCTTTCTCTCTTTCTTTCTTTCTCTCTCTCTTTCTTTCTTTCTCTTTCTTTCGCTCTCTCTTTCTTTCTCTCTCTCTCTCTGTCACTCTCTTTCTCTCTCTTTATCTCTTTCTCTCTCTCTCTCTCTTTCTCTCTCTCTCTCTCTCTCTCTCTCTCTCTCTCTCTGTCTTTTTCTCTCCCCCTCTCTCTCTCTTCCTTTTACCTTCCACACACATATCCAACGGAAAATAAAGTATCAGTCACCCTATCTCCTTTCGTAGGATGACAAGACTGTTAATGAATTTCCTCTGTTCATTCTACGCTTCCCGATCTTCACCAAGCAACGCCGTTTTCTACCATTCAGGGATGACTTTTGAGTGAGTACGCTCGACCAATGGGAACGCGCGCTTGAGATTTCACTTCATTTCGATTGGTCAAGTTTTACACTCAGCGATATAAATATTGAGGCTCCGGGGACAGCTTCTTCTGCTCCTGTTACTATAAAGTTTGCCGGTCCAGCTGTTCTTGCATTATTTGTAAGATTATTAAAGGACGCAAGTGTTACAGCGTCATTAGATTTGTTCTCGTTATTAAGGAAACTCTTGCCTACGCTTGGGTGTTGGTTATTAATGGGTTTGATTGAGATTTATGTAGAAATTTGACGATAGTTTGATGTGTTGCAGTTTTTTTCGACTCGATTTGTTGAATGTCAGAGAGATGCAGTCTACGTGAATGTGTTTTAGATGATGTTTTATTCGTTGTCTTTCCACGTGCATTTGTTTAGTGATTTACAGTCGTTGTTAGAGTTTCGGGATATTAATTATCATTTGGGATTTATTAACGCTAAGCCGTGACTTGTCATAAGAGATTAGTGACTTGTAACTGTCATCGTAAGGTTGTGTTTGCTGTTTTATCTTGTTATTGATGGTTATTTTTATTTCATTAGAGAATTAGATGATTCTTTGGAAGAGCTGGGATGTGTTGATACTAATGGATTTAGTATTGATTGATGTATGTTGATGTATGTTGTAGTTTTAGTTTGCTGAAGTGAACTATAGTATTGGTGGTTAAGGTAATTGGAGTGGCACGGTGTTAAGTACAATTAGTACAGGCGTTTACACTAGATATTTGTACAGTTAGGTTGTCAAGAATTATGTATTTATGTGTGTGTGTTTGCTTGTGCCCCCCTAGTCATTAGAGGTGGGCATTATATAGATGTATATTATTTATGTAGGGAAAGAAAATGTGGTTCTGGATGCAAGTTAATGTTATTGTCTTATTGAAAACAATTTCAAATCAATAGGCGTGAACTGTAATTAGTAACGTGATTTACTTTTAAATGATTTGATTTGTGTTTCAGAATTTTTTCTACGATGCCTGAACCTAAGCCATTTGAGCGCCTTCCGGGCAATGTGAAGCCATTGCATTATGCCGTCACCCTCCAGCCCAATCTCGTCAAGTGTGTTTTTACTGGCTCTGAAGATGTTGACATTGAGGTAATTCATATTTGTATATGACTATGTTTATGTGGCAATTAATGTAATTTAAATAATGCAAAGGTTGAGTGTAGCTTTGGTAACGATTATTTTGAATATTGATCCATATTTGGAAATGGACGCTTCTCACTCGAAGACGAGTTTTACCCAGCCGAACACTGCCTACCCCTAGAGCGATTCCGATTCTGCAATTTACCGAGCGTCTTTCCAGGTTAAAGAAGCCACCAAACAGATCAAACTCAACACACTGGACCTGACCCTACGAGACATCAAAGTCACCCTCGCCGGCGGGGAAACGGTGCTCCCGGCCTCGACCGAGATCTCGACGCCCAACGAAATGGTCACGCTCACCTTCGACAAGGCCCTGCCCATCGGAAAGGCCAAACTCAGCATGGCCTTCAACGGAGAGCTGAACGACAAGATGAAGGGCCTCTACCGCAGCAAATACACCTCGTGAGTCTTGCCGTTTTTTTGTTTTTTTTTGTCTTGTGATTGATATTGTTTTTTAGGGGGTTTGTTTGTTCTTGTTGCTGTAGGAGTAACCAGGGAGGAAGAAAGAGATGCTGATGATAGGTTTTGCATTTTGGAATTTATCCTTTCTCATTAACCCATTGCGGACGGGAGATAGACTCGCTTGCCCGGTCTCCAGGATGGGTTTTATTTCAGAGCGAGGCTGCTTGAAGCAACATAATTTGAATCTTTCCACTCTCTTTCAGTCACTCATTATAAAACTAGAGGCATTTTTGTGTTTTATTTTGAGTCTGTTTTAATATTTTTAGAGACTTACATGTGCCATATGACAGGCTCTGTCAATGCTACAGTTGACTAAAATTGTAGTATATGATCCATATCAGCTCATTATTTTCTTTATACTCAGTGTGATAGAAGTATTCCTGTCTTGTGTTAGGACAAAAAGCAACTTTATTTTTTCGTATTTTTATGCTGTCATGAACAAATACGAAACATATAACCACCTACAATGTAGATTATATAAAGAGTTTGGGAATAGGAAGGAAACCTGTGCTTGTGACTGTGAGTGCCACTGTAAAAGGTATCCTTATTGGCACAGGAGCACATTTTCGACACTGGGTATGGTTTGAGTAAACCTTCCTCTTCGTGTTCTACCTGCACATCCTTCATCGGTGGCACTTTAGAGCAAGAGGTCATAACTTGCCATATGCCAGCGCTCTCTAAAGATATTGCTTGCTAGAGACCGTGGATGGGTGCCATTCAAGGCTCTCTCTCCTGCTGGTGATAGAAGAAAGTGATGCCATCTAGGTTTTGGATGTGAAGTTAGCTTAATATTATGGTAATTATAGTAATTATAACTGCAATTGTCATTCTCACTCACTCCTTACTCATAGCACAATAAATTAGCACAGTGATCTAAAATCCCCGAACATCATGTATGTCATGACGCCCGTCGTCAGGCCAAAGCTCCTGCGTCATGTACGTCATGACACCCGTCCGCAATGGGTTAATACTGTTCCTATACTTATCTAGAAAAGTGTCAAATTCAGGCCGTCATTTAACATTTTTATATATGTAGTTTTCGTATAGTTTTATTTAATTGATTTTGTAATAGTTGTAGTAGTTGAATATAAAGTAGGATTTGCTATAATTTGCATTGTATAGTTTATGCCATCAGAACTGATTCTTTAAAATATGGTATTTTGGTTTGCACATCTTGATTTTTTTTCTTGTAGGTGATATAATGATGCAAGCAATTGATGAATGTATGGTTAATTTTATGTACAATTGTGGCCCTTTGACAGATGGGGTAAAAAGGTTTTGACTTGCTGATTACATGATTTTTATTCTTTTTATTTGATTTCTGTGCCTCATTCAGCATATTTGTTTTCTTTCTCCTCTTATTCCTATTCTTATTCTCATTCCTATTCTTATTCTTATTCATTACATTTTTTGTAAGTTTTAATGAAAATGTTTGATTGGTTATATGATCTTATCATGTAATCCTAACATTATTTCAGACATATGTTGTATTTATAATTATTATTAGTACCCATATTGGATTATATTTTGGTCTATATTTTATGCAAAAAACGTGCTTCCCCCCTAAAAAAAAACACTTGCACACACAAATGCACATGCAATGCAATGCATAAGGTATTTCATAAATTTGCAGAATGAGTAATCTCACTGTTTATCATTTCTTGCAGCTGACATACTTCTCTCCCTTCATTATAATTATAAGTAGATGTTGATTTTGGTTGTAAATATTATATTGTTGTAAAGTTTAAGCAAAATATCATTTGGATAAAGGCAATTATTTGCACAAATTGATAAGAAGTAAAGATAGTAATAATCCTATTTTTCTGAAATTCGATTACAATTCGGATTTTGAAAATTAGATATGTTCAAGTTGTGATTTTCTGAATTCCCCTTTTGAGAGATATTTCTTTATGTAAACTGAAGCAAATTAGAAGATACATTCTTTAGTTGTTTTGTTTTATTGAATTCAAGTATCACATCCATGATCTTTACAATATACTTGAAGCATAAGGAATGGGTGAAAGAAATCAAAGGGACAATCAAAGTAGCCTAAAATCCTATTGACGGGGTCCTAGACGTCCAAAAATGGTCTGTCGTTCTGGATTTTTCAATCGCTTTGCAACGAGTACTGTTCTTGCCCACCTGGACTGACCCGAGATCACTGGCTGGTAATTACTGAAGGGAAGGCTGGTGCACTTGGTATGGTATTTTTTGTGGCTTTTACTGTAAAAGAAGATGATGAAGTATAAAGAAGGAGGCATTCAAAATATGTATCCCTGTCTTCTCTATCTTTGATTTTGGACAAGTCGTGAACACAGAGCCTTCTAATTCTGAAGAAATGAACGAAGTAGGCAGCTGTTTTGCATTGTTTGGGATAATTGTTAAAGTTATTGTAGTTTTCATAACTTTAGAAGTAAGTTTATGGATGAATGTAGTATGTTCAAATAATTCAGAGGCATAATTTATTAGGAAGTGCCAAATCTCTGGTGTTCTTATGAAAGTTTTTCTTGGAATGTCGGTATGAATCCATCTTTCAGGACACCAAGGAATGGGAATGAAATCTCAATAATATCAGCCTTTGAATGTCCATTATTCAAAATTCAGAATATCACATTTTCAGTGTTCTTTACACAAAATATAGAATGTCATATCTTCAGTGTTCTTTACCCAAAATATAGAATATCACATTGCAAATCCTATTGTAAAATCCAGGTTAATAAGCCCTGTTCTATAACACCTTAAAGCAATGGGAAACCTAAGCCTGATGTTCTCGGGGTCCAACAGAGCCACGGGCGAAGAGAGGTACATGGCCGTAAGCCAGCTCTGTGCCACCTGTGCTCGCCGTTGCTTCCCCTGCTGGGACGAGCCGGCCCTCAAGGCTAAATTTTCCGTCACGCTGGTTGTTCCCTCGTATTGCGTGGCCCTGAACAACATGGTAGGTAGGTTCCACTCAGGTCTTCATGCCATGGGGTAGAAGCTTGACCTCAAAGGAGAGACTAAACATATCTTGCTGATGTATTAAGAGTTTCCATTAGTAAAAGAAAAAGTGAATAGGGAGTGCAGAAATTTTAACTTTGTTTGGCCGACTTGTCTCTGAAACCTGAAAAGCTACTAAGATGATTCACGTAAATGGGGTAGGAATTCTTGCTTATTCGTTAGAAAGCACAGGGAGCCAGTTTTGGAAATTCTTAAAACTTAGATGTTTTGCTTACAACTTTGTGAAGTGTAGTAGCCTGCTCATGAGGTAATGTGAAGTGAGTGGAACTTACCTGCTGTTGAGATTTTTTTTTCTTTTCTTCATTTTATGTATTTATTGATTTAGTATTATTTTTAAGATTTTGATTGGGTGTCACTCTTCCTGTCATACATTTAAAAAAAAATTCTGTATTCCAGAAGGAAGGCTTATATTGTTTTAGTTTTAACTTATACCATAATTTTCATGTTTTGTTTACAAGTACAACTCAAGGGCAGACTGAGTTCCTCTCATATGCACACAGGGTGAATGGCGAGGAAAGGTATTCAGCCGTCACTCAGTTTGAGGCCACAGATGCACGGCGCTGCTTTCCATGCTGGGATGAGCCTGCGTTGAAAGCTACCTTTGACATTACGCTAGTCGTGCCAAGCGACAGAGTGCCTCTCTCTAACATGGTATGTAGTCTTGCGTTGAGTGTTTGGAACCTTGCTAATTTGTGTTAGGTTAGTTTGTATGGTCATAGGTAGATTGCTTTTTATTTATGAAATGTTTTGGTAAAGGCTTTTACCGCTTCCTTTGTAGGTGTGTTTATATTTTATGCAGCTAAGGCTTGAAATTGAATATGACTGCATTTTAAAAGGTAGCATTGAATAATTACATTTTAGGTCCCCAGACCAAATATTGTTTCAGTATTAGTGCTAGTGTAAAGTATACGCATTAATTTTTTGTTGGAATGCTGATGTTTCCATTTTAGAATTGATAATCATATTTTTTGTTGTGCATAAATATGATTTAAGTTATTCAGGTGGGTGTATTTGAAGAACATTCCATAAAATATCTCAAAAGCAGGCCTCTCTTTTGGAAATTTATGGTAGGCTGTGCATCTGTATTTATATAGATGTTGATTCCTTTTTTTTTTTTTTCATATATAGACAACTTCATTAGATTTTATTAATGCATTGAGTTATTTGCTATTTGTACTCTTTACTTTTATATTGTTTTTTATTGTTTGTATGTTGATTATGAGAAATTCACATTGAGATTAGATTTTATTTTATTTATTTATTTTTTTTTCTTGTGCATTTGTTGTTTAAACCCTCATAAAAACCACATTCTCTGTGGTAAGTACAGTCATATTCACCTGATGAAATCATAATACGAACCAAAAATATGCCGCACTAAATAAGAAATTAAGTGAATGTGCCCTCTTGCCTCTAGCCTGAGATCTCAAGAGAGAAGTACGAATCCGATCCTACTTTGCAAGTCGTGAAATTTGCGACGTCGCCTCTCATGTCAACATACCTGGTTGCTGTTGTGGTTGGAGAGTATGACTTCGTGGAGGACACCTCGACTGATGGGATAAAGGTGAGTGCGAAGGGGGAGGGAAAGGGAGTCTTGTTTTACCTTTTGAAGTCTTACCAAGAGAAAGGATATGAATGAACTCCCTTGTTTATTTATTGATTCATTTGTTGTAATAGTCTAGTGAAGAATAAGTTGTCATGATTATAAACTACTTTTTGTTTTGTTATTTCAACATTTTCCTTAGTGATAATGAAAAAGTTGTTGATTGAATAGATGATAGACATCTTTCAGAAAATTTGAATGTGTTTCTGATGAAAGTAACATTGCTCACAAAAGTTTTTTTTCAAATGGTTCTTGTCTTCATGATAGGTACGAGTGTATACCCCTGTGGGCAAGAAGGAGCAGGGGAAATTTGCCCTAGAGGTTGCGACAAAGGTTTTGCCGTACTACAAGGACTATTTTAATATTGCTTATCCATTACCAAAAATGGATCTCATTGCTATTGCTGACTTCTCTGTAGGTGAGTTATAAGATAATAGTTAAAAAATCTTTCTGTCTATCAATCGATCTATATATGTATTTATGTGTCTTTATACGTACATATGATTTGATTTATCTGTTACCTTGGTTTGCAAGGTTCTCCATATGAAACATATCCTCCCTTCTCTGGACATAGTTTGACGAGCGTGAGTTCTTTTTTCTCAGGTGCCATGGAAAACTGGGGACTAGTAACTTACCGTGAGACATGCTTGCTGGTGGATCCAGATAACACAAGTGCTAGTCAGCGACAGTGGATCGCTCTTGTCGTGGGCCATGAACTTGCTCACCAGTGGTTCGGTAACCTTGTCACTATGGTGAGAGCTTTGGTTATTTGTCTGTGTAAGATATGAGTGATACTCTAGGCTTGTTTATCTTGAAGAGGAATTTTGAGTATCTCTTTTTTTTAGCCTGGAAAGATAAGAGATATTGTATTTATTTTCTTGTTTTACTTTGGCTTTCCTCTTTTTTGATACGCAGTTTTATTTCCTAGGAATGGTGGACTCACCTCTGGTTGAATGAAGGCTATGCCACTTTTGTCGAGTTCCTGTGTGTCGACCACCTGTTCCCGGAGTACGACATATGGACCCAGTTCGTCACCAACACTTACATCCGGGCCTTGGAACTAGACTGCCTGAAGAACTCCCACCCCATTGAAGTTCCAGTCGGCCACCCCTCGGAGGTGGACGAGATCTTCGACGACATTTCCTACTCCAAAGGGGCATCTGTGATTCGCATGTTGCACTGCTACTTAGGTGACAAGGTGAGATATGATCTTTTCTTCTGACAAGTGCAATGACAAGCAGACATAAGGCTGAATCACAATTATGTGGCTCGACAAGCAAGTTTGTCTTCCTCATGATATATTTTTAGGTTGGTTTCTATCTTGTATTTACTTGCATAAGAATGTACGTTGATTTTAAGGTTTTGATGTTTCAGCTCAAAAAATGTGGTTTTATGGTAAAAGATATATTAAAATTTTTGAAAAACTTTTAGATTTTAGAAATCTTAATATAGCATAACCCATTCACGCCGGGTGACGTGATAGCACGTATTGTGGTTTTCGCGTCAGACGCCCTGGACGCGCTATGAGGGGAAGCCGCGAGCTCGGGTAGAGCAAGCGGGCAACCGAGGCTCGCGGCTTGTGTGCCCGAGAATCTCGAGGCGTTAGGCTTATGCGTTTGAGAACCCCGGTATTGCGACCGCGCAAAGCCGGAACTGCCCCGGCGTGAATGGGTTAAGAAATAAGATTTAGATTGGGTCTGTTTTTTAAGGGAATATTTTTTCCCCTAAAGCTAGTTGGTACACTTTTTCTACAATTATTCAGCAGCATGCTTGAGCTGTCATTTTTTAAAATTTCAAGATATTGTTCAGGTTACTTTCAAAGTTTAAGTTGAAGAAAGTACTTAGAAATCAAATCATAAAGTATCACACCTGTCAGAAGGACCCTTCAGTACCATAGATAAATAACCACATACCATGCTTCCACTCTTCAGGATTTCCGCGAGGGAATGAACAAGTACCTGACACGCCACCAGTACAACAACACCTACACAGAAGACTTGTGGGCGGCACTCAAGGAAGCCTCCAACAAGCCTGTGGGTGAAGTGATGAGCTCGTGGACCAAGCAGACTGGCTTCCCCATGATCTCCGTAACCTCTCATCAGGACGGAGACAACAAGGTGCTGACACTAACCCAACAGAGATTCCTGGCTGATGGTTCTACTGGTGAGCTATTATGGTTGTTTTGTGTTAGGTTTAATATTTGGTTTTATTTCTCAAAGTCAGTCCTGGTCCTAGAACTGACTGACTTCTTGAGCTGGTTTCTTAGTGATGTCAGGCCTACATAATAATGTAATTCTCCGGATATTGGCTGTCAAAAAGAAATAAAAGTCAGGATCTGGGCAAAGTATGTCTTGGGGTCTAATTTCCCAAGCTCCCCAGATACTGTGCCCGTGCCTGGCCAAAAGGGAAAAAATTCCTGCCTTGTGTTCTGGTACCAGGGTCAGATATGGCTTGTGGATTGCTAGATTAATGAGAAGATGATTGTAAAAGGGCTAAAGTGGATGGAAACGATTTCCCAAATTTTGTTGGTATTTTATTGAGACTGACTTGTAAAATGTGGTAGTACTTTATTAGGAGAATGTAATGGAAGAAAGCATAAGCACAAATATTTATGACTTTCAACTTTATTTCCTTTCTCCGTTGCATAGGAGACAACAGCCAGTGGATGGTGCCAATCAGTATTTCAACTGAAAAGAAGCCCTCGGAAACAGTCAAGGAGGTCCTCCTAGACTGCAAGTCAACGCAGGTGGTTCTTGAGGGCATCTCTGCTGATACATGGGTGAAGCTCAACCCAGGCACAGTAGGATATTACAGGTAAGAATCAGGAGCATTTGATTTTCTCGGGAATGGCAATGCAGATGCAATGCGTCTGTAAAACAGCTCTTCACTGACAAATGAATGGAGGTTCATGTTCTATATTATTTTTGTACAGTAGGGAAGTCAGTAATTAATAAAGTAGGAAATTAAATGGATTGATTGACAGTTAAACAGTGCATTTTGATGATTGATTGACATTGATCGACATTGACTAAAAGACAGACATAGTGACTAACAGCAGACTGAAGTAGGTATATGCTACTTGACAGACTACATGCTTAGCTATTGTATATGTCTATATAAGATATCAACCACGTTAACATTTGAAATTACGTTTTCTGCAACAGGACTCAGTATCCTCCCGACATGCTTGACCTCTTGATGCCTGCCATGAAGACCAAGTGCCTGCCACCTCTCGACCGGTTAGGAGTACTGGACGACCTCTTCT
>BOPN01001973.1:77500-80988 GCA_017312705.2 Penaeus japonicus | reverse complement strand
CTCCTCTGCTCTCCTCTGCTCTCCTCTCCTCTCCTCTGCTCTGCTCTCCTCTGCTCTCCTCTCCTCTCCTCTGCTCTCCTCTGCTCTGCTCTCCTCTGCTCTCCTCTCCTCTGCTCTCCTCTGCTCTCCTCTCCTCTCCTCTCCTTTTTTTTCTTTCTTTTTCTTTCTTTCTTTTTCTTTCTTTTTCTTTCTTTTTTTTTCTTTCTTTTTCTTTCTTTTTCTTTCTTTCTTTTTCTTTCTTTTTCTTTCTTTTTTTTTCTTTCTTTTTCTTTCTTTTTCTTTCTTTCTTTTTCTTTCTTTTTTTCTTTTTTTTCTTGCTTTCATTTTTCTCTTTCTTGCGCTCGTTTCTCTTTTCTCTCTTATTTCGTACTTTATATCTTCTCTTTTTTTCTTCTTTTTTCTTTCTTTTCTTATGTTTTTTGTTGGTTATTTTGTATGGTTATTGACTGTCACAGTCATCATCATTCATGTATTCATATATCAATTTATTTCTTCATTTATTTATATCTTATATTTATTTATTTATATTTATATATATATGTATGTCTGTCTGTATTTATATCGCATTATCTCCACCTGTGCTTTCGTCCCCTTTACCTCCCTCTTACCCATCCTTCCTGTATTCCCCCCCTCCCCCTCCCTCTTACCCATCCTTCCTGTATTTCCCCCCTCCCCCACAAACCCCCATTCCCCCTCTAACCCCATCCCCCCCTCATCTTTAACCCTTCTTCACCTTGCCCCACCTCTCCCTTCTCGTTCCTCCCGCTTCTCACCTCCCATCCTTAACCCTTTTATGCTCTCTAACCCTCCCTCCTCCTCCATTACCCCTCCATTACCCCTCCATTACCCCTTCCTTCTTTCCTCTCCTTTCCCCTCCGCTATTCTTGTCGCACGGCTCCCTTCCCTTACCTTCTCCTCTTTTCTCTTTTCTCTTTTTTCTCTTTTCTTTTTTTCTATTTTCTCTTCTCTTTTTTTCTATTTTCTCTTTTTTTTTCTCTTTACTCTTCTGTTTTTTCTCTTTTCTCTTCTCCTTTCCTTTCCTCTCTCTTTTCCTTTCTTCTCCCTTCGCCTCTCCTTTCTTTTCTCTTCTCTTCTTCCCTCTTCTCTCTTTTCCCTTCTCTTCTTCCCTCTTCTCTCTTTTCCCTTCTTTCTTTTCTCTTTCTCTTTCTTTTGTCTTCTCTTTTTTCTCTTCCCCTCCCCTCCCCTCCCCTCCCCTCCCCTCCCCTCCCCTTCCCTTCCTCCTACTTTCCCCATCCCTCTCTCCTTCCCT
Organism: Penaeus japonicus; assembly: GCA_017312705.2. NCBI lineage: Eukaryota > Metazoa > Arthropoda > Malacostraca > Decapoda > Penaeidae > Penaeus > Penaeus japonicus. The sequence continues at coordinate 79,718 of BOPN01001973.1, read as the reverse complement.
CCCCTTCCCCTCTCCCCTCCCTTCCCCTCTCCCCTCCCCCCTCTCTCCTCCCCCCTCTCTCCTCCCCTCCCCTTTCTCCTCCCCTCCCCTTTCTCCTCCCCTCCCCTCTCTCCTCCCCTCCCCTCTCTCCTCCCCTCCCCTCTCTCCTCCCCTCTCCTCCTCCCCTCTCTCCTCCCCTCTCTCCTCCCCTCCCCTCTCTCCTCTCCTCTCCTCTTCTCTCTCCTCTTCCCCCATCCCCCATCCCCTACTCCTCCCTGCTCCTCCCCTCCCCCCGTCCCCGTGCTTTTCCCCTACCCCCTTGCTCTTCCCCTCCCCCATCCCCTTGCTCTTCCCCTATCCCCCCTACCCCCTTGCTCTTCCCTCCCCCTCCCCCTCCCCATTCGTGTCCCTTTTCAGACACGCCCACCGAGGAAGGAAGGAGAGCTGACGTATGGGCGGCAGTGTGTAAAATTGTGTGGTTAACTCTGTGTTACAGCGGTCACTGTTCTTTTTCCTCCTCCTCCCCTCCTCCCTACTTTTTCTATCCCCTCCCCTCTGCTTCTTCCCTTTCTTCCTTTCTTTTCCTTCTTCTATTTAAGCCTCGTCCTCCTTTTTTCCTTTCTCCTTCTCCTCTCTCTTCCCCTTTCCTCTTCCTCTTCCTCTTCCTCTTCCTCTTCCTCTTCTTCCTCTTCTTCCTCCTCCTCCTCCTCTCCCCCCTCCCCTCCTCCTCCTCCTCCTCCTTCTCCCCCTCCCTCTCTCCTCCCCCTCCCCCCTCCCCTCCCTCCCCTTCCTCCCCTCCCCCTCCCCCCTCCCCCTCCCCCCTCCCCTCCCCCTCCCCGCCTTTTCTCCTCCCCTTCCCTCCCCTCGATTCCTCTCCCCTCCCTTCCCCTCTCGAGTTTCTCTCGTGCCTTCCTCCCCTACCCCCTACCCCCTAGATTCTGATGAAGGTGTAAATATTCATTGCATAACCGTGGCAAGGGGGCGGGGATATGGGCGGTCTGTGGGCGGCGCCGTAACCCGTTGTGACAGGAGTTGGAGGTATGGGAGTGAGGGTGGGTGGATGGGTGGAAGGGTGGGTGGGTGGATGGAAAGGTGGGTGGGTGGATGGAAGGGTGGATGGATGGGTGGATGGGTGGATGGGCGGGAGGAAGGGTGGGTGGGTGGATGGATGGGAGGAAGGGTGGATGGGTGGATAGGCGGGAAAAGGAGAAGGAGAAGATAGGAAGGAGGGGGAAAGAGGAAGGGGGTATTGGGAGGGGGAATAAGAAAAGGAGGCTTTAGGGGAGGGGGAGGGGAAGGGAGGGAGGTGGTAAGGGGGATTGGGGGATAAGGGAGAAAAGGAGGATGGTGGTGAGGCTGACGATAGTGGTGAAGGGGAGGGGCAAAGGAGAAAGAGGAGGAAGAAAGGTGAGGGGGAGGGGGAAAGGGGAGGAGGAAAAAGATGTGGGAGGTAGGATGAAGAAGGACAGGAGGGGGGAAGGAGGATAGGCTGAGGGTTGGAGGAAAGGGGAGAGAAAGAAGAAGAAAGGAAGACGAAAGGCAAAGAAAAGTGGAAGGGAGTGAGAAGGAAGGAAGCAAGGGGATAAGGTAAGGAAGAGAAGGAGAGAGAAGGGAAAAGGAGAGAAATGGAGGAAAGAGAAAAGGAAGCTGGAGGGAAGAGAGGAGGGAGATGGAAGGAAGAGAGGAGGGAGAAGAGGAGGGATATGGAGGAAAGAGAGGAAGGAAGAAAAGAAGGAAACGAAGGAGAAAGATAAGGAAATCAAAATGGGAAAAAGGAGGAGGAGGGAGAACAGAAGGAAGGAAGGAGGAAAAAGAGAAGGTCGGAGAGGAGGAGGAAGAAGAAGAAGAAGAAGGTTAGAGATAGATAAAAAAAATGGATAGAAAGATGTAGAAAGAGAAGGATAAAGGGAAGTAAGAAGACCAAAACACGAAAAGTGAATCGGGGGGAGGGGGAGTCGGTCTTGCAGTGAATGGGGGGGGAGGGGGGGACTTCTTGCACATGCAATTTGTAACACATTGCATGCGTTTTTTTCGAGGCCGTAGCTCTATTTGGCTTCTCCATCTTCATCATATTATCATTGTCATTACGATGGTTAGGGTCATAATGATGGTGATGATATTGATGATATTGATGATGTTGATGGTGATGACGATGACGATGACGATGACGATGACGATGACGATGATGATGTTGATGGTGGTCATGATGATGATGGTGGTGATGATGATGGTGATGATG
>BOPN01001973.1:42500-67500 GCA_017312705.2 Penaeus japonicus | reverse complement strand
GGTGAAGGAGTAGGAGTAGGGAGAAGGAAGGGAGTAAGAGGCCGATAGGTAAGGTGAAGGAGTAGGAGTAGGGAGAAGGAAGGGAGTAAGAGGCCGATAGGTAAGGTGAAGGAGTAGGAGTAGGGAGAAGGAAGGGAGTAAGAGGCCGATAGGTAAGGTGAAGGAGTAGGAGTAGGGAGAAGGAAGGGAGTAAGAGGCCGATAGGTAAGGTGAAGGAGTAGGAGTAGGGAGAAGGAAGGGAGTAAGAGGCCGATAGGTAAGGTGAAGGAGTAGGAGTAGGGAGAAGGAAGGGAGTAAGAGGCCGATAGGTAAGGTGAAGGAGTAGGAGTAGGGAGAAGGAAGGGAGTAAGAGGCCGATAGGTAAGGTGAAGGAGTAGGAGTAGGGAGAAGGAAGGGGAGTAAGAGGCCGATGGGAGAAGGAGTAGGAGTAGGGAGAAGGAAGGGAGTAAGAGGCCGATGGGAGAAGGAGTAGGAGTAGGGAGAAGGAAGGGAGTAAGAGGCCGATAGGTAAGGTGAAGGAGTAGGAGTAGGGCGAAGGAGTAGTCAGAGGCCGGCGGAAGGAGATGATGATGATGATTTGGTGAATGGTACTCAAGGGAATTGCATATTCCTCTCTTATTGACAATCTTCCTCTTCCTGAGAAGTGAGAGAGAGATGGAGATGGTAGAGATAGAGATAGAGATAGAGATAGGGACCAAGGAACCTCCATTCCCTCTGCGGAATCGTATCCCCAGCTCCTCCACCCATCCGCCCGCACCACCGCGCGCGCCGCCGTCCCCTCTTTCACCCCCCTCCCCCCCCCCGCCCCACTCCCCCGTGGCACCAGCTGGCCCTCCGGGTGGCACGGGTGATGTATGGGCGGATCCGGGGGGCGCCTCCTGCCGGGTGACGACGCCCGCGCTCGAGATGGGGGCCGCCCGCCCACCACGCGTCCTCCCCATTAGTCCCTTTTGTTTATTGGCCACCCGCGCCGCCCACGCCGCCCACGCCGCCCACGCCATCGCCGCGGGGGTGATTTACGGGCGGGAGGGAGAGGGGGAGGGGATGGGGATGGGGAAGGGGATGGGGATGGGGGGGTTAAGGGGGAGTAGAGTGAGTAGAGTCAGTCAGTCAGTCAGTCAGTCAGTCAGTCAGTCAGTCAGTCAGTCAGTCAGTCATTTAGTGGGTGAATGGGTGAATGAGTGAGTGGGTGGATGGGTGAATAAGTTTTGATCGCTAAATCACCCTCACCTCTCGTAAGTTCGCTTTGATAATGCTTTCCAGCAAATAATGATTCCAAAATCGCCTTCCCCCCTCTTCCTCTTCCTCTTCCTCATCCTCATCCTCTTCCTCTTCCTCCTTCCTCTTTCTCGAAATTTGAATGCTGTGATCCCACCGACATTTAAACCTCATACCTCATAAACCTCTCACTCACCCTCCTCCCTCTCTCACTCATCCACCCCTTACTCAACCCCCCCCTCTCTCTCTCACTCTCTCTCTCTCACCCCCTCCTTCCCTCTCTCCCTCACCCCCTCCTTCCCTCTCTCCCTCACCCCCTCCTTCCCTCTCTCCCTCACCCCCTCCTTCCCTCTCTCCCTCTCCCTCTCCCTCTCCCTCTCCCTCTCCCTCTCCCCTTCTCCCTCACCACGCGTCCTCCCCATTAGTCCCTTTTGTTTATTGGCCACCCGCGCCGCCCACGCCGCCCACGCCATCGCCGCGGGGGTGATTTACGGGCGGGAGGGAGAGGGGGAGGGGGAGGGGATGGGGATGGGGAAGGGGATGGGGATGGGGGGTTAAGGGGAGTAGAGTGAAAGCTGAGTAGAGTCAGTCAGTCAGTCAGTCAGTCAGTCAGTCAGTCAGTCAGTCAGTCAGTCAGTCATTTAGTGGGTGAATGGGTGAATGAGTGAGTGGGTGAATAGTGAATATAAGTTTTGATCGCTAAATCACCCTCACCTCTCGTAAGTTCGCTTTGATAATGCTTTCCAGCAAATAATGATTCCAAAATCGCCTTCCCCCCTCTTCCTCTTCCTCTTCCTCATCCTCATCCTCTTCCTCTTCCTCCTTCCTCTTTCTCGGAATTTGAATGCTGTGATCCCACCGACATTTAAACCTCATACCTCATAAACCTCTCACTCACCCTCCTCCTTCTCTCACTCATCCACCCCTTACTCAACCCCCCCCTCTCTCTCTCACTCTCTCTCTCTCACCCCCTCCTTCCCTCTCTCCCTCACCCCCTCCCTTCCCCTCTCTCCCTCACCCCCTCCTTCCCTCTCTCCCTCACCCCCTCCTTCCCTCTCTCCCTCTCCCTCTCCCTCTCCCTCTCCCTCTCCCTCTCCCTCTCCCTCTCCCTCTCCCTCTCCCTCTCTCTCTCTCTCCCACCCCCCTCCCTCCCTCCCTCACCCCTTACTCACCCACCCACTCCCTCACCCCTTACTCACCCACCCACTCCCTCACCCCTCCCTCCCTCCCTCATCCCTTACTCACCCACCCACTCCCTCACCCCTCCCTCCCTCCCTCCCTCACCCCTTACTCACCCACCCACCCCCACCTATCTTCCTCCCTCCCTCACTCACCCCCTTCCGTGTCTCGCCCTCAGAGCACCTGGACACGCTGCTGCGGTCGCTGGTGCTGGGCCAGCTGGGCCTGTACGGCGACGAGGCCATCGTGGGCGAGGCCAGGCGGCGCCTCGCGGCCCACGTGGCCAACACCTCCACCCTGCCGGCCGACCTCCGCTCGCCCGTCTACAAGACCGTCATGTCCCAGGCCGATGAGAAGACCTTCGACCAGATGCTCAAGGTAAGAGGAGGGGGGGGGGGTGAGGGAGAAGGGGGGGTAGGAGGGGTTAAGGGAGAAGGGGGTGGGAAGGGGGGTAGGGGTGGCGGAGGGATGAGGGGGTGGGGAGGATGGGTGGGGATATGGGGTAGGAGAGAGAGGGATAGGTGGGGATAGGGAAGGGAGGGGTGAGTAGGGAGAGGGAGAGGTAAGGAGGGGTAGGTAAGGAGGGGTAGGTGGGGGGGAAGGGAAGGGAGGGGTAGGTGGGGGAAGGGAAAGGAGGGATAAGGTGGAGTAGGTGGGGGAAGGGAAGAGAGAGGTAGAGGGGTAGGGCGGGGGAGTGAAGGGAGGGGTAAGGAGGGGTATGTGGGGAGAGGGAGGGAAGGGAAGGGAAGGGAAGGGTGGGAAGAAGGGAAGGGTGGGGAGGAAGGGAAGGGTGGGGAGAAAGGGAAGAGAAGGGTGGGGAGGAAGGGAAGGGAAGGGAAGGGTGGGGAGGAAGGGAAGGGAAGAGACGGTGAATAGGACGACGAGAAGACTCATCCAGATGCTCCAAGTGAGGGGAAAAGGGAGAGAGGGGAAGGTTTGGGAAATTATTGTGTGTTGTATGTTTATTATGCTTATTTTAAGATTTTTCGCATTTAATTTACTATTTATGCTAATCCCCCTCACTCCTAATTTCCCCAAATTCCTTGTTTTTTTTCTTCTCATCTCCCTCACCCTCGCCATCCTTAATTTCCCCTCATCCTACTCACCCTAAATATCCCCTTTGCCTCCCTTCTCCCTGCAGCTGTACCGCGAGGCTGACCTGCACGAGGAGAAGGACCGAATCTCGCGGTCTCTCGGCGCCACCAGGGACCCCAACCTCATCCAGCGCGTCCTGCAGTTTGCAATCTCCGTAAGTTGCAAGGGTTGGGATCTCGAAGGGAGGTCGGGATTTTGGGGTTGGAGATGGGTTGTGTGTGTGTGGGAGGGGGGAGAGGGGGTGGGGTTGAGTGTGTGTGTGGGAGGGAGGTTGAGTGTGTGTTGGGGTGTGTGGGAGGGTGTGTGGGAGGGTGTGTGTGTGTTGTGTGTGTGTTGTGTGTGTGTGTTGTGTATGTGTGTTGTGTATGTGTGTGTGTGTGTGTGTGTGTGTGTGTGTGTGTGTGTGTGTGTGTGTGTGTGTGTGTGTGTGTGTGTGTGTTAGAACTGTTAGAACTGTGCCAGAACTGTGTCTTTCTTTCGAAGAGGTTAGTACATTACTACCATCCCGTTAACAACCCACGATACACACACAAAAAGAAAAAAGAAAACAAAACACGTACAAACAAACAAACAAACAAACACCCAACCACATACATCCTTATCCCCCCCTCCCTCTAATCTCTCTCCCCCCCTGTGTCGTCCAGGACGAAGTGAGGAACCAGGACACGGTGTTCGTCATCATCAGCGTGGCCATGACCGCCCCCGGGCGCTCCGCCGCGTGGGCCTTCTTCAAGAAACACCACGAGGACTTGGTCGACAGATATGAGGTGAGAACCCCCTTGGTGGGTGTGTGTTTGGTTGATTTGGTTGGTGGTTGGTTTATATCATTTGGTTATTTGTATGTTGTTTATCGTATTAGGAAGAAATATTATCTTTGTTTTATTTTTATTTTTCTTATCGTTACGGAGAATCTCGTCTTCATCTATTTTTTATTTTTTTTTCATCTGATTTTCTTTTTTCTCTCGTTACGGAGCATCTTCTCCTTTACAGTTATTATGACGAGAACCATTCAACAAATGTTTCACCTGTTCACTCTTTTTTCTCTTTCTCACTCTTTCTCTTCCTACCCCTCTTTCTCTTTCTCTCCTGTTCACCCTCTTCTCTCTTTCTCACTCTCACCCTCACTCTCTTTCTCTTCTTCCCCCTCTTTCTCTTTCTCTCCTGTTCACTCTCTTCTTTCTTTCTCACTCTCACCCTCACTCTTTCTCTTTCTCTTTCTCTCCTGTTCACTCTCTTCTCTCTTTCTCACTCTCACCCACACTCTCTTTCTCCCCCTTACTCTCTCTCTTCCTCTCTTTCCTTTCCCCTCTTTATCCTTTCCTCTCCCCCCCACTCTCTCCTTTCCTCCCCCCCCACTCTCTCCTTCCTCCCCCTCCCAACCACTCACCGTCTCCCCCTCTCTCTCTCTCCCACCCACAGGGCGGCTACCTGGTGACGCGCCTCATCAAGTACATCACGGAGAACTTCGCCACGGAGGAGATGGCGGCCGAGGTGGAGACCTTCTTCCAGGACCGCCAGATTCCCGGCACGGAGCGCACGGTCCAGCAGAGCCTCGAGACCATCCGCTTGAACTCGGCCTGGTTGCTCAGGGACCAGGACGCCGTCAAGAAGTTCCTCTCGGAGCTCGAGGGTTAGAGAGGGATAGAGAGGGGGAGGTAGGAGTGGGAGTGGGTGGGGGGAAAGGGTGGGTGGGGTGGGTGGGAGAGGGAGGGAGGGATGTGTGTGGGGTGAGGGGTAAGGGTGGGTGGGTTAGGATGGGTGGGGTGGGTGGGAAGGGAGGGAGGGATGTGTGGGGTAGGTGGGAAGGGGGGGGGGTGTTGTGAGAGTGGGAGGAAAGGGTGGGGTGGGGGGGGGAAGGGTGGGTGGGTTAGGGTGGGAAGTGGTGAGGAAGGAAGGGGAAGGAAAAGGGAGGGAAGGATGAGTTAATAAGATGAAGGAGGGGAGGGGAATGGAAAGGAAAGGAGGGAAGAAGGGAAGAAGGGAGGGAGGGTAGAGGAAGGAAGGAAGGGAAGGGTAGAGAAGAAAAGAACCTTTCTAAAGATATAATTTGGCTTGGTTCTTTCGGAACGGAATTAGACAAAGTTTTTTTATGGTATGGTTTTATTATTTTGTTAATTTTATTAGGAGGTAAAAAAACCCGGTGATTAATAAGAAAAATTCTTCTGGAAAGATTTTGACCTTTTATTGACCGAAAAGTTCACCGTGCTTGATGTATGTTTTTTAAAAGTGTTTTTACGAAAATTGTGTTGTTAACCAGTGACGTACTTTCTTACTCTGAACAAACCCTGCCTCTTCTTGTTCACGTTCTTTTGAAAGTCTGTGCGTTATGACAAGACCGTGATGAAACCCCATTCGGAAGAACCTCAAGAATTTTAAGAATTCGAGCTTAAGAAAACATTTAAGAAGACGAGAAAACCTCGGGAGGTGCTCTTACATCTTAAAACTAAAAGTGCTTCTTTTCTCAAGATGTAATTTTGGTGAGGACAGTGTTAACGAGTTCGCTGTTCTTTCTCTCTCTCTTTCTCTCTAATTCTGTCTAAAGTGAACCTCGCATTGTCATCCTTAGGAGACTCCAATACTCAATAGTGTTTAAAAGAAAAGAGTGAACTCATTCATAAAGCAAAAGAAGTAAATGGTGTGTTTTTTCCGTGTACCCTTCTACGTTGTCGTTAAGTATTTAGTGTCTCGTTTCGTGAAAATTCGAAACATTCATCAGGAGAAATTGCGTGTGTTCTATGAACAGACTTTAATGTTTCTTATAAGCAATAAGTTCGAAAAAAATGAACCTTCTTGGACATACACACATACGAGTTCGAAGTGTGTGTAAATGGTTATCTCTTCTCGTTTTCGTTCAGACATATAAATTGGTTGTGAGAATTCCCCCATATCAATAGCTATAGTCATTTGATAACAAACGGTTAAGCACTTCTCAAAGAGTGTGAGAGAGTGTGTGATTGAAATCTGTTGTTGCTGACAAGAGAGAGACGGTTGGGAAAATAGATCCAATTTTTTTTTTTAGTGTGTGGCAAATTGTTGTTGTCTGCCGTTCAGTATTGTTAGTAGAAGGGATGCAAGTTGAGCCATTTTTAAGCATATGGTAAATTAATTGTTACTTCTGATAATTAATTAGCTGACCCCACAGAAATCTAAGTTAGTTAAGAGTGAGTTTTCAGGGAATTGACGTAATCCCATTAGACTTAATGAAGACCTGTATTAGAGAGGGAATACAGGCTGTATAGAATTATAATCCTGTGTGTTTATTAAAAAAGAAAACAGGGTATTTGATGCCTTTATAAATGTATAAACAGAAAAAGAGGCTGGACTGACTTTATTTTTTTTCTTCTGGTTTACCAACAATATATAATAAAAAAATAACATCTTTTTATTGTATTTCCATGGTTTATCGGTATGATTTTAATTTATAGTCCATAGATTGTCTGAAATACAAAAATAACTAATGATGGGAGATATTACATATATATATATATATATATATATATATATATATATATATATTCAGAATCACTCTTATTATCACCAAGACTGGTTCATATTGTACCAGATAGTAAACATAGAAGTAGGCAGAGGTGTGTGATATTAGAAAAAAATCAAGTGACTATCAATTTTACGTGTGCTTTGTAACGAAAAATCCTCCATGATTTAATTAAAAGGTTCAAGTTGTTAGGTGCTGGTGGTTCTGTGTATCCGGTGCAATATTCCGGTGTTTTTTTCGTGTTTTTTTTTATTACCATAGAATGATTATTCCGGTGTTGTTTTTTTATTTTTATTACCATAGTATGTTTTTTTTTGTATTGTTTCTGTGGTATCAAGCTTATGGTTCATGGCTATAAGTGCTGTTAATGTAATATTTTTTTCTCGATCAATTGTCTTGTCTATCCATAAAGTATTGCTGATGTTGATGCCATGATGTAATGCTGTTCAACTGATTTGCATATCTATGTGAATGCAATATAATTTTGGAATAATATTGAGTGGTTTTATTCGAAACCTTTGCTGTATGTTAGGCTTTATTTTTTGGTAATTTTGATGTATTTTCCTTTGGGAAATGAATATGTTATTTGTTCGGAAGCCTAGGTTGGTTATTTTTCAAAGATGTTTATTTTATTTTAGATGTGGTTTAAATTGAATAAATGTTTCGAATTGAATAAATTATGAGATAGTTTGCTCCAATATTTTCATGTTTTAGATGATTATCAAAATAATAGATGATGCATTTCTACTGGGGAAAAGTCATACCAGAGACAAATATATAATTATTTTGAATTTCCACAGGTATGAGAATTAGAAAAATGGAAGGAGATATTTCATGAATTATAGAAAACGGCAGTAATATTATGGAACATATAGAAATACAAACACAGTAACGTATTCATATAAAGATGAAAGAAAAGTATAAAAAAGTATCAAAAAAAGTCAAAAGTAAAAAGTATCTCGCTTTAGCCAAAAGAAAACCAAAATGGATTCCTATTACGTGTTTTTCATATCATCAAAGGATATGTTACATATTAAACCTTTTCTTTGTAGGTTTGCGTTTCATATATATATATATTTCTTCAATTTGGTTTTGTATTTATTATTTTAGTTTTATTCTGCTGTTTTTGTTTCCGTGTTCTAGCTGCACTTCTTGTGTCTATGCAAATGGCTCTAGTGTCCAATGATTTTATTTATGATCGAAACAAACATGATACAGAAATACATAATAATAGTATAACTATGAATATTCCATATATTAGCCTAAATATATGATAGTGACTATGACTTTTACTTCTAAGAATTCCCCTGGTCTCGGTTAGAGCAGTGCCGACGTTAGGTTTGGCAGTGCTATCTTCGCCTGACTGGACGCCCTTCCTAGCACCAACCATGATTCCCTCTCCTGACCGGACGCCCTTCCTAGCACCAAGCGTGATTCCCTCTCCTGACCGGACGCCCTTCCTAGCACCAAGCGTGATTCCCTCTCCTGACCGGACGCCCTTCCTAGCACCAAGCGTGATTCCCTCTCCTGACCGGACGCCCTTCCTAGCACCAAGCGTGATTCCCTCTCCTGACCGGACGCCCTTCCTAGCACCAAGCGTGATTCCCTCTCCTGACCGGACGCCCTTCCTAGCACCAACCGTGAATCCCTCTCCTGACCGGACGCCCTTCCTAGCACCAACCGTGATTCCCTCTCCTGACCGGACGCCCTTCCTAGCACCAAGCGTGATTCCCTCTCCTGACCGGACGCCCTTCCTAGCACCAACCGTGAATCCCTCTCCTGACCGGACGCCCTTCCTAGCACCAAGCGTCATTCCCTCTCCTGACCGGACGCCCTTCCTAACACCACCCTTGATTAACTCTCCTGACCGGACGCCCTTCCTAGCACCATCCACCGTTCCCTCTCCTGACCGGACGCCCTTCCTACCCTCTCCCGTGCTCTAGTTCGGGTACGTGAACGCTCTACCAAGGAGCCACTACACAAACACACACACACACATACACACACACAAGCACGCACACACACACAAACACACACGCACGCACACACAAACACAGAAACACACACACAACCTATCTAATAAAAGCCTCAAACCAGAGCCAATAGCTACTTAACCCACAGCGGACGGGTGTCATGACGTACATGACGTAGGAGCTTTGGCCTGACGACGGGCGTCCTGACGTACATGACGTTCGGGGATTTTGGATCACTGTGCTATTTTATTTTACTATGAAAAAGGAATGAGTGATGATGGCTACTGCAGTCATAATTACTATAATTACCGTAATACCGTGCTAGCTTAACGTCCAAAACCTAGATGGCACCACTTTTTCCTAGCACCAGCAAGAGAGAGAGCCTTGAATGGCACCCATCCACGGTCTCTAGCAAGCACTATCTTTATAGAGCGATGACACACACTAAGTTGACGAACTCTTGCTCAAAAGTACCGCCGATGAAGGATGTGCAGACAGAACCAGAAGTGGAAGTTGACTCAAACCATGCCCCGTGTCTAAAATGTGCCCCTGTGCCAGTATGGATGCCTTTTACTGTGGCACTCACAGTCATATGCACAGCTTTCCTTATTCTTCCCTACCTTTTCATGTTATCTTCATTGTAGATGTTTTTATGTTTTGTATTCGTTCATGCCAGCACACAAATACAAAAAAATAATGTTGCTTTTTGTCCTCCCATAAAACAGCAATACTTCTATCACACTGAGTATAAAGAAAATAATGAGCTAATATGGATAATATACTACAATTTTAGTCTACTGCAGCACTGGTAGAGCCTGTCATATGGCATATATAAGTCTCTAAACTCAATAAAACACACAAAAAAACAAAACACAAAAAACGCTCTAGTTTTTCAATGAATGACTGAAAGAGAGTGGGAATGTTCAAATTATAATGCTTCAAGCAGTCTCTCTTTAAAATAAAACTTATCCCGGAGGCTGGGCAAGCATATTTATCCCCGTCTGCAATGGGTTAAGAAGAAGAAAAACGGGAAGAAAAAAAATATAGAAAGAAAAATGAGAAAAAATACAGCTAACTCAAAGAATAAGATCAACAACAACACAATTCTAAGTCAAAAGAGAACCACATTTAAAATTTTCGGAAAAATAACGACCCCGCCACACCACCCGCCAGTAGTTTATCTTCCCGCCCCTAGATGGCAGGGCGGTAGGTCCAGCTGGTGTTTAATGGCGTTAATCTTCGCACTGCAATTAGAATAAGGGTTATTTGCCCCGTGGTCTCTTGGTTATTCTTTTTTTTTTTTTTTTTTTTTTTTTGTTATTCAAATTAATCGTAAATGTAATTTACATCTTCTCTTCTGTCTCCATAGGTGTATGTATATGTATGTATGTATGTGAATAAATTTATATGAATATATATACAAATATCTATCTTTCTTTATAGATGTGTGCGTGTGAGCGTGAATGAGTATGAGTATGAGTATGAGTGTGTGTAATTGAGTGAGAAAAAAATAAAGAGAGAAAGAGGATGAGAAAGAGAGAGAAAGAGAGAGAGATAGAGATAACCGAAAGAGAGAGAGAAACAAAGAAAAAGAGAATGAGAGAAATGAAAAAGTCGTTTCACCTTCATTCTTCCTTCCAGAATTTCACTCAAAATATGAATATGTCTCCTTTAGCGCCAATAATCTTGATGTCAAGGCAGTCGGGTTGGATATGAACTAAACCGGAGAACAAACATGCATTATAAAGCAGATAGGAATCATGCAAATACATACAGAATGATATTCACATCAACGGATCCTAATTGCTAATTTTTATAGATTAATTTAATCAATTTTGTGAATAAAAACGATAAAAAACAATGAAAACAGATATATGAACATTTTATTGAATATTTTGATTCATTCATATAAAAATAAACTCCGTCATGCATAAATACACATATACCGTGATATGCTGCATGATTTTATGAAAATGGCGGGAAAAAATCAGTTCGTGAGTTCATGTTTGGTTTGAATTTAATAAAACGTGAATTATTTGAAATTGAGGTAAGATTCGCCACAGCGCGTGCGGTGAAGATAACCTAAGGATTACGGTGAAGAGAATTCCGACGGTGATATATGGTATTTCTCTTGATAATTCGAAAAATAAACATGACGAAAATGGAGAAATCACAAGACAAGTAAAATCATTATTGTTAATGATGATAATAATAATAATAATATCATTATCATTATCATTATTATTACTATTATTAACATTTTTTATAAATACGAAGAATGATAAACGAAAAGAGAAGACGAGATTAAAATATAAATAAATAAATAATTGCAAAATAAGATATGACAAAAATACAGAAAGAGAAGTTAAACACATACGACAAGAACGGAAAGCAGAGAGATAGAGAAGAAGAATGAAACAGAAAGAGAAGAGAAGGAAAAAGAAAAAAGAAAATTTTCACCTGAAGGGGGAAGAAGTCACAGGGAACCCTTCACACCTCTCCTATATAGGACCTCTGTTTCTCTGTTTTTTTCTTCTCTCTCTCCTTTCCCTTTCTTCCTCCCTTCATCATTTCTTTGTGTCTCTGTATCTATTTGTGTCTGTCTTTGTCTCTGACTTTGTCTCTGTCTTTGTCTCTCTCTCTATCTCTCTCTATCTCTCTCTATCTCTCTCTATATCTCTCTCTCTCTCTCTCTCTCTTCCTCTTCTCCTTTCCCTCTCCCTCTCTCTCTCTCTCTCTTTCTCTTTCCATGTGTCCTTCACCAGCGCCACCTCCGGCATCAGAGAGCAGAGAGAGAGAGAGAAATAGAAAGAGAGGAGACAGAGACGGAGAGAGACAGAGACATAGAGAGAGAGACAGAGAGATAAAGAGAGAGAGAGACAGAGAGATAAAGAGAGAGAGAGACAGAGAGATAAAGAGAGAGAAAGACAGAGAGATAACGAGAGAGAGAGAGAGAGAGAGAGAGAGAGAGAGAGAAAGAAAGAGAGAGCTGCAAGATAGCTGCAAGAGGTGGCAAAGTGTGCAATCACGAAATTCAAATAGTGGGTCCATTCAGGAGTAAATTGAATGCATTATTTCGCGCGGAACTTCGTGCCGATCCGTTGCAAAAGGATGTTGTGTGTGTGTGCGTGTGCGTGTGCGTGTGCGTGTGCGTGTGCGTGTGCGTGTGCGTGTGTGTGTGTGTGTGTGTGTGTGTGTGTGTGTGTGTGTGTGTGTGTGTGTGTGTGTGTGTGTGTGTGTGTGTGTGTGTGTGTGTGTGCGTGCGTGTGTGTGTGCGCGCGCACGCGTGCGTGCGTGTGTGTGCGGGAGGGGGGGGTCTGTGACTATCTATCTATCTAACTGTACGTATGTTGTATACATAATTGTATACGTACACACATACACATCATCTGTGTTATGTATGAATATGCAAGATATTAACGTTATACACACTGACACATCGTGGACTTTGAACAAAAAAAAGGAAAGAAGAGAAAGAGGAAGTCACAAGTAAACATACGTCAGTCGAAAAGAAGAAAAAAAGAGAGAGAGAAAAGGACATACATACAGACAGACAGAGACAAACATACAGAGAGAAAGAGACAAACAAACAGAGAGAGATAGAGACAAAACAGATACAGAAAAAAAAGAAACAAACAGAGACACAGACATAGAGACAGAGAGAGAAAAAAACAACAAGAGACAGACAAACAACCATCCAGACCTCCAGAGAGAGCGAAAGCAAGAATGAATGTCCATAACCTACCAAGGGAGAGAATTCATTACACTATGCAAAAGGCGGTATGTCTCCCCATTACCCGCTCGGTGGAGCATAAACATACCATCCTCTTCACTCGAAAACCCGCCAAAACGAGACGCCTTAGAACTCCCGCTTAACTCCGTAGTTCTTGGCCAGTTAGTGTAAATGCGCTGGATAATTTACAACTCCTATGTGGCGAGGAGGTCGAATTTATTTCCTGCTCTTAAAATGGGCACCCGGAGACGGCGGATAATCACTCTAAAAGACCCGAGATCTTGTGCAGAGCTGAATTCTTTGCCGGTGGCCTGCGCGCGCCATTTTTTTTTGTTGTTTCTTCCGTTTTCTTTTTTTTAATTCTCGTTTTCTTTTTCGTTTTATTATTTTTTTCTGGTTTTCTTTATTTTACTTTAATTCTTTTCGATTTTGTTTTTTTGGCCTTTTAACGCATGAGTTATTTATATTTTTTTCTCAGAAGCTGTTTAGAATGAAAAGAGGAAGAGGATAGGTGTGAGATAGAGAGACAGATAGATAGATTGTGTGTGTGTGAGGGAGAGAGAGAGAGAGAGAGAGAGAGAGAGAGAGAGAGAGAGAGAGAGAGAGAGACGAAGAAACGAACAAGGTGTTACTCAATCCACGATTCCAATCTCCCGCCAAAGACAACGAACGTAAGTATTTCTAGATACATTTCGAATTCTTAAAGATTAGCCAATCATCAAACCAACGAACCAAATTGTTAAGGAAAATTATATGATTAGATTAAAATAAATGTGAACCCACATTTCCATTCATTTGTAATCTCGTTTATGATTTTTTTTTATTATCATCATTATTGTTGATTAATAGCATTATTACCAATACTATTATTATCATTGTGATTGTTATTATTGTCACTATTATATTATTTGTTATCATTAATAGTAATACTATCATTATCATTATTATTATTATTATCATTCTGGATAATAACAACAATTATAAGGGTGATGATGATAATTATAATTATAGTAATAATCATAATAATAACTATAGTAATAATGACAATAATGATGATACTTATAATAAAAAAAAACAACAAAAACAATGATAAAGATAATGATACAAAAAATACTTAAATGAAGATAATAATTATGATAGATATCACCATCACTATTTCATATTTCTACCGACAACAAAAACAACAAAAAAACAACAACAAAAAACAACAAATAACAGATGACAAAAATGATGCAAATTGAAGCCGAGTGTAAAAACCTGCAACACGTTACTCAAACTCTTAATTCAAACTTTAACTCAATTTTAATTTTCATTCCTTTTCTTCTGAATTTCCCTTTTGATCTGTCAGAAGAACAGGTGTTGATGGCGGGAAAGTGTGAACGAGAGAAATGCTTTTTTTGTGGTTTGGTTGATCAACGTTAGTAATTCCCCTTTCGATGTGTATGAAAAGTTTATATGTATACACACACACACGCACACGCACACGCACACGCAAACGCACACGCACACGCACACGCGCACACGCACACACACATAAGGAGAAGAAGAGGAAGACGACGAAGAAGAAACCAAAAAGAAAGAAGATGAAGACGAACAAGGAGACATCGAAGAAAAAGAGAGAAGCATAAAGAAGGATTAGAAAAAGAAGAGAAGAAGAACAAAAAGAACAAGAACAAGAAAAAAACTTGATTTATCTGTCTGTTCAGTTTTAAGAATTTGAAAACAGTAAAAGTAAATGAAAAAAAAAAGATAAAGATATCGACGTGTGTCTAATTCAATCTTTTCCTTCTATCCCTTTCGACCCCCCCCCACACACAAACAAACAAACAAACAAAAAGATATGAGCGTTTATCTTCGATTTTATGAATCTCAAAAAGAAAAAAAAAAAAAAAAAGAGTAAAAAACAAAAAACAATATAAAGATATCGAAACATAATCATATCCTCCCTAACCCCCTTACCCCTTACCCCATACCCCATAAACCTACCTCCATTTCACATTAAAAAAAAAGACGAAAAATAATGTTATATCAGCATGTGTGTGTGTTCAGTTTTATGAATCTTGTAAAGTGACCTCTGGTGGCGGTGCGCGGCAAGGGGTCACCGAAGTAGAAAACGGGCGAGACTTCCATTTTATGGGTCACTGCGCTAGATGAGGAGAATCAGATTGGGTCGCGAGAGAGGGGAGCTGTAAGAGAGGGTGGGGAGAGGGGGTGGGGAGTGGAAGGGATGGAGGGAGTGGGAGGGAGTGGGGGGAGGGGAGGAGGGAGTGGGAGGACTGGGGGGGAGGGATGGAGGGAGGAGTGGTGGAGGGGTGGGAGAGAGAGAGAGGGAAGGATAGTAGGAGAGGTATTGGTGATGGAAGGAGGAAGAGAGGGAAGGAGGAGGAGAGGTAGAGGGAAGGAGGGGATGGGTAGCAGAGAGAGAGAGAGAGGGAAGGAAAGGGGAAGGAAGGGGAAGGAAGGAGAGGGAAAGGGAAGGAAGTAGAGGGAGAGGGAAGGAGAAGGAGAGGGAGAGAGAAGGAGGAGGATTGAAAGGGGGAGGGGAGAGGGAAAGAAAGGGAAGGAGAGATATGGGGAGTGAGGAAGGGAAAGAAGGAGAGGACAAGAGAGTAAGGGAAGGAGAGGGCAAGGAACAAAGGGAAAGGGAAAAAGAGGGCGGGAGAGAGAGGGAGCGAGAAAGCTAGAAGGAGAGCATAGAAGGAGAGGGACAGAAAGGATAAAAAGAAGAGGGAAAAAGAGCGGAAGGAAGAGGAAGGAAGGCGAGGGCGTTAAAGATGGGAGACGGAAAGGGCAGAGGAGAGAAGGGGAGGAGAGAGAGAGAGAGAGAGAGAGAGAGAGAGAGAGAGAGAGAGAGAGAGAGAGAGAGAGAGAGAGAGAGAGAGAGAGAGAGAGAGAGAGAGAGAGAGAGAGAGAGAGAAAGAGAGAAAGAGAGAAAGAGAGAAAGAGAGAGTGAGAGAGAGAGAGAGAGAGAGAGAGAGGGAGAGAGAGAGAGAGAGAGAGAGAGAGAGAGAGAGAGAGAGAGAGAGAGAGAGAGAGACAGACAGACACAGAGAAACAGACAGACATATAGATAGATAGATAGATAGATAGATAGAGACAGAGGGAGAGAGAGAAAGAAAAGCAGAGACAGGGAATAAAAAAAATAAAAAAACGAAAAAGAAAAATAAATAAAGAAAGAAAGACAGAACAAAAGATAGAAACAGAGACAAAGAAAGAGAGAATAAAGATAATGCAGAGAGACATGTTCAGGACAGGTTTCTCGGGGATAAGAACAGATGGGGAAGAAAGAGGAATTGGGACAGATAGAAAAAAGAAAGAAAAAAAAATCGTAAGGAAAAGACAGAAGGGAAATTGAAGAAAGATAAGAATAAGAATAATTAAGAGAAGAAGAAGCAAGATAATAACAAATGATAATGATATTAAGAATGGTAGTTATAAAGAATCGTGATAAAAAAAGAGTTGAAGAAAATAGGAAAGACGAAAAGAAGAAGAAAGGGAAACAGATGAGGAAGAGAAGGAAAAAGAAAAGAAAAGAAGAAATAAAGGTGAGGAAAGGAAGTAAAAAAGCATAAAAGGAAAAGAAGAATATGAAAGAGGAGGGAAAGGTGGTGGTGGAAAAAAAAGAAGAAAGAAAGGCGAAGAAGAAGACGAAGAAATAAAGAAGGAAAAGAAAAAGACAGAAAAAAACAAACAAAAAGAAAAGAAAGAAAAAAATGAATAAAAAAAGAATCAAAGAAGAGAGGAAAAAAACAAACAAACAAACAAACAAAAAAAAACGACAAAATAGGACGAAGAAGAGGAAGAAGAAAAGCGAAACCTTTTTTCTGCGCACAATCTCATAACCTCAGAGCAGAGAGTGATTCAATAATTAACATAAGAGCCAGACGTTTAGCATTCTTTCCCCCTCAGGTCACGAGCGAACCTTTTCCCAGGTTCTTCCTCCTCCCCCTCCTCCCCCTTCTCCTCCTCTTCCATCTCTTCCTTCTTCTTCTTCTTCTCCTCTTTCTCTTCTTTCTTCTTCTCCTCTTCCTCCTTCTCTTCCTTCCCCTCCTCCCCTCCCCCTTCTCCTCTTCCGTCTCTTCCTTTTTCTTCCCTTCTTCCTCTTTCTCTTCTTTCTTCTCCTCCTCCTTCTCTTCTTTCTTCTCCTCCTCCCTTCTTTCTTCTCCTCCTGCTCTTCCTTCTTCTCCTCTTCCACCTCTTCCTTCTTCTGCTCCTCTTCCTCTTTCTCTTCATTCTTCTCCTCCTCATTCTCTTCCTTCTTCTCCTCCTCTTCCTCTTTCTCTTCTTTCTCCTCCTCCTGCTTTTCCTTGTCTTTCTTCTTCTCTTCCTGCTCTTTCTCATCCTTCTTCTCTTCCTTATTCTTTTCCTTATCACTCCCCTCCTCTTCCTCTCTCTCGTCTTTCTTCTTCTTCTCCTCCTCCTCTTCCTTGTCTTCCATCTTCTCCTCTTTGTCTTCCTTCTTCTCCTCTTCCTTGTCTTTCTTCTTCTCCTCTTCCTTGTCTTTCTTCTTCTCCTCTTTCTTTTCCTCTTCCTTTCTTCCTTCTCCTCCTCTTCCTCTTCCTTTCTTCCTTCTCCTCCTCTTCCTTTCTTCCTTCTCCTCCTCTTCCTTCTTCTTTCTTTTCCTCCTCCTCTCCTCCTTGTCTTCCTTCTTTTCCTCCTTGTCTTCCTTCTTCTCCTTCTCCTCATCCTTTTCCTCTTCCTTGTCTGCCTTCTCCTCCTCCTCCTTCTTCTCCTCCTCCTCTTCCTTATTCTCCTCCCCTTCTCCCTTCTCATACTCATACTACTCCTCCTTCTTTTCCATTTCCTCCTTTTCCTTATCCCCAATCTCCTCCTTATGATCCTCCTCTTCCATCTCCTCCTTCTGCTCTTCCACATCTTTCTCATCTTCTTCTCTTCCTCCTCCATCTTCTCCTTCTACTCTTCCACATCCTTCTCTTCCTCCTTTTTCACTTTTTTTCTCATTCTCATCCTCTTCCATCCCCTACTCTGCCTCCTCCTCCTCCTCTTTCATCGCCTCCATTTCCTTCTCCTTCTCCTGCTCCTCCTCCCCCTCCACCTCTCCGCCCCCTCTTCCTTCTTCTCCTCACCCCTCCTCCTCCTCTTCTTCTTTTCTTCCTCCTTGTATTTTTCTGTTTAAAAAATCCTCTTCAATCACCACCTCCTCCTCCTCTTAATATACTTCTCCTACTCTTCCTTTCCTTTACCCTTCTACTCCTATTACCCTTCTTCTTCCTCCCCTTCCTTCTTTTCCCCTTTTCCTTCTCCTCATCGTCTTCCCCCCTTCTCCTCTCTTGCTCTTCCATCTATATCTCTTTCCTTTTTCCCTTTCCTCCTCCCTCCCCCCTCTTCCCTACCATTCTCCTCCTCTCCCCCTCCTCCTCTGTATTCTCCTCCTGCTTCTCCTACTTCGTATCCTCCTCCCTCCTCCTCCTCCTCCTCTCCTCTCTTCTCCCATTCCCTCTCCTCCTTCTCTGTCTCCTCCTTTTCCTCTACTTGTTTCTCCTACTCTATATCCTCCTCCTCCTCCTCCTCTTCTCTTCCCCGCCTTACTCCTCCTCCTCCCTCCTCTTTCACCTCCTTCTTCTCCCCCCCATTTGTTCGATTTTTTTTTCATTTTTGTTCATCATATTTTAGTTCAATTTATGTTCAAAATTATAATTTATTTTATCTCAGATGGAAGGGTTTTGTTATTGATAGAAAAGGTAAATTGATGAATTTTATTGATGTATACTAACAGGCAGATACACACGCGTGGATGTTGGTATATCTATATCTAAGCACACACACACACACACACACACAGGAGATGTCCTCGACCACATGCAAAAGGTTTCAAGTCGATATCCTTTCTAGGATTTAGAAGAAAACGGATGAACGTTCACTTGGGCAGACTATCGTAAAATGAAACCTTTTCTTCTATACTGAAAAATTAGCTTTCTCTCTTTCCCTTTTTTACATCTCTCTCTCTCTCTTTCTCTCTTTGCCCTACTCTCTCCTTCCCTTTTTCTCTCTCTCCCTTTCCCTTCCCCCCCTCCCCCTCTCTCTCTCCCTTTTCTCCCTTCTCCTCCCACTCGCTTTCTCTCTCTTCTTACCTCTCGCTCGCTCGCTTGCTCTCTCTCTCTCCCTATCTCTCTCTCACTCGCTCGCTCGCTTTCTCTCTCTCCTCTCTCTCTCCCTATCTCTCGCTCGCTCGCTTTCTCTCTCTCCCTATCTCTCGCTCGCTCGCTTGCTTTCTCTCTCTCCCTATCTCTCGCTCGCTCGCTTGCTTTCTCTCTCTCCCTATCTCTCGCTCGCTCGCTTGCTCTCTCTCTCTCTCCCTATCTCTCGCTCGCTCGCTCGCTCGCTCTTTCTCTCTCCTTATCTCTCACTCGCTCGCTTTCTTTCTGTCCCTATCTCTCACTCGCTCGCTCTCTTTCTCTCTCTCGCTCGCTAGCTTGCTCTCGCTCTCTCGTTTGTTTCCTCTCTCTCCCTATCTCTCGCTCTCTCTCTCTCCTTATCTCTCACTCGCTCGCTTTCTTTCTGTCCCTATCTCTCACTCACTCGCTTTCTTTCTCTCTCTCCCTCGCTCGCTCGCTCGCTCTCTCTCTCTCCTTATCTCTCACTTGCTCGCTCTCTTTCTCTCTCTCCCTATCTCTCGCTCGCTAGCTTGCTCTCGCTCTCTCGTTTTGTTTCCTCTCTCTCCCTATCTCTCGCTCGCTCACTCGCTTGCTCTCTCTCCCTAACTTTCTTTCTCTCTCGCTCGCTTTCTCTCTCTCCCTATCTCTCACTCGCTCGCTTTCTTTCTACCTTTCGCTCGCTCGCTTGCTCTCTCTACCTGTCTCTCGCTCGCTCGCTTGCTTTCTCTCTCTCCCTATTTCTCGCTCGCTCACTTGCTCTGTCTGTCTCTCTCCCTATCTCTCGCTCGCTTTCTCTCTCTCCCTATTTCTTGCTCGTTCGTTTGCTCTCTCTCTCTCCCAATCTCTCGCTCGCTCGCTCGCTTTCTCTCTCTCCCTATCTCTCGCTCGCTCTCTCTCTCTCTAACTATCTCTCGCTCGCTCGTTTGCTCTCTCTCTCTCCCTATCTCTCGCTCGCTCGCTTGTTTTCTCTCTCTCCCTATCTCTCGCTCGCTCGCTTGCTCTCTCTCTCTCCCTATCTCTCGCTCGCTCGCTTGCTTTCTCTATCTCCCTGTCTCTATCCTCTCCCATTTGCTTCTCTCTCTTTCTCTCTCCTATTGTGAATAAGGATTCATATCTAAACATGACTTATTAACATTTAATTAGATCAATATTAGAAGAATTATGGGTAGATGCATGAGAAGTATTTGTCGCTCAGTGCATGTAAATGTGCATGAATACAGACACACATACAGTCTCCTTGTCAATATCTGTCTATCTATTTGTTTATTCTTTTATCAATTAATCTTATTCTATATACATTGTTCTATTTGATAATTTAATAATTTACCTGTGTCTGTCTACCTATCTATCTACCTACCTATCTGTCTCTCCATCTATCTACGTATCTGGCTACCTACCTACACACACACACACCCATACACCCCACCCCCACATATATATATACCTAAATAAATCAAGCATATACCTTTATATACGAGGTACACTCTAAAGATTCTCTCAATTTTCTCAAATGAAAAAAGAAAAAAAAAAAAAAAAAAAAAAAAAAAAAAAAAAAAAAAAAAAGAAAAAAGAAAAAAGAAAAAAAAAAAGAAAGAAAAAAAAAAGTCCTAATCACCGCCTAGTCCTGATCCCAATCAAAGCAGTTTTTCTTTCGAGATATTCCTGCGATTTATTTTTCTTTTTTTTAAAGATCAGAATCAACTTAATCAAGACTTTCTGGATTTCCTATTTATCATTTATATAATCATCTCATTCACATACTAATAGATCTTTCCTAAAAAGAGAAAAAGAGGAAAGGAAAAAGGAAAATAGGATAAGAATAAATAAAAAAAAACATCAAAATAAAATTAAAAAGTTTAAAAAACACTTTTAAAACTATAAAATAAAATAAAATTGTTGGTCCGTCCTTACCTCTAAATAGGAAAAAAAAAAAAAAAAAAAAAAAAAAAAAAAGAGAAAAAATAAAACGCTCGCCCCCTCAGCCCCTGAACCCCAACAAAGACAGAAAGAAGAAGAAGAAGAAGAAAAAAAAAAGAAGAAGAAGAAGAAGAAGAAAATCCCCCCCCCCACACACACAAACCTCTCTCCTATAAAAACAGACAATCAAGCAGGCAATGCGTGTGAAAAGGAAAGCAGATAATTAGCTTCCTTTGAGGCGATAAAACCTTCCTCATAAGGAACAAAGTCCAGGGCGCCAACACCTTCGTCAGGGTGCACGCCCTTCCTGAAGGTTGTGGGGGGGGAGAGGGAGAGGGAGAGGGAGGGAGAGGGGGAGGGGGAGGGAGAGGGAGAGGGGGAGGGAGAGGGGGAGGGGGGGAGGGAGAGGGAGAGGGGGATGATGAGGGAGAGGGAGAGGTAGGAAGAGAAGGGAAGGAGAGAGTGAGAAAGAGAAAGAGAAAGAGGAAGACAGAAAAAACGAAGGAAAGAGAATGAATAAGAGAGAGAGAGCAATAAAGAGATTAAGAAGGAGGAAAAACAATATATACTTCCCTCCCCCCTTCCACATCCCTTTCCCTAACCCATCACCTCCCTTCCCATCCCCCCTCCCCTTCCCTCATCCCTTTCCCCTTCCCTCATTCCTCACCCCTTCCCCCTTTTCAACACTCACCGATCATTCTCCCCATATCCCCTTCAAAGCCACCCCCCTCCTTTCCCCTCCTCTTCTCCCTATACAGCCTCCTGTTCCTTCTTCTCCCCCTCCCATACCCCCCTTCCTTCTCCCTCTACCCCTCCTCCCTCCCTCCCTCCCTCCTCCCTCCCCATCTTACTCCCTCTCCCTTACCCCCTCCTACACCAATTCCCCTCCCCTACCCCCCATCCCCCTCCAACCACCCCCCAATAACCTCCAACACCTCACCCTCTCCCTCTCCCCATTCCCACTCCCCTGCCCCCCTCCCCCTGTACACCTCACCCCCCTCTCGGGAGACAAATAGTCGCCCATAGATCCTCAATGACGTCACAGAGCCGCCGCCATCTTGATTCCTCACGCTTTCCCGCCAATTACGTCACTGGCGACTAATCTTTCACTTGGGACTAATCTTTTCTTCTTTTTTTCTTCTTCTTCGGCTAGACACTTGTTCTCTTTCAATATGCCGTGACCTAAGATATGCAAAACTAGACGAAAGGGCGATATGTCATGTGTCGCGGGGGTGTTTGGGGGGTGGGGTGGGGGGAAATAGGAGGGAGGGGTAAAGGTAGGGAGGGCAGGGGGGAGGGGGAAGGGTAGGGGGTAGGAAGGAGATAGGGAGGGGAGGGGGAAGGGGTAGGAAGGAGTTGGAAAGGGAGGAGGAGAGGAGAGATAGGGAGGAGGAGATAAGGGGAGAGATATGGAAGAGGGAGAAGGGAGAGGGGAAGAGATAGGGGAAAAAGAAGAGAAAAGAAGGAGGAGGAAGGGGAGTTAGAAGGGAGAGAGAGAGTTGGAAGAGGAAGGAAGTAGGAAGGGGGAGATGGAGGAGGGAGGGACTAGTGGTAAAGGTGAAGAAGGTAAAGATGGAAAGTCGGAGAGAAGATAAGGGGAGGAGGAGGGGGATAAAGGAAAGAAAAGGGGAAGGAGGAAGGAGAGGAAAAGGTAAGAGGAAGAGGAGGAAAGGAGGAAAATGGGAGGCGAAAGATGGGGCAAAGGGGAGACAAAGATAGAACAAGGGGAAATTGAAAGAAGAAAAAATAGTGGGGAGAGGGGAGGAAGGAGAGAAAAGGGAGGGAAACGAAAGAATGAAAGAAAAGAAAATAGGATAAATGTAGAGAGGCAGGGATGAGGGGAAAGAAAAGGAGGTGGAGGAAGGAAGAGAATGAGAAGGGAGAAGCAAAGAGAAAGGGGAAAAGGAGGAGTAGTAGAGAGGGAGAGGGGGGACGATAAAGAGGGGAAGAGAGAGAGGGGGGGAAGAGATTGAGGGGGGAAAGAGAGGGAGGGGAAGGATAAAGAGGAGGAAGATAGGAGGGAGAGAGGGGGAAAGAGGGGAGAGAGAGGAGAAATAGAGAGAGAGGGAAAGGGAGGACGGAAAAGGGTAGGTAGGGAGAAGGGGGGAAAGGAAGGGGGGGGGAGGGGGGACGGGGGAGGGAAGGAACGGGGGGGGGGGAAGGGGGTGCGATGGATGGTTTATGAGATGCAAAATACATTTTTTTTAACCTATGGGAGTGGATGGTTTATGGGCAGGTGGGTGTGGGTGGGAAAGAAGGAGGAGGGAGGAAGGGAAGGGAGGGAGGGAAGGGAAGGGAGGGAGGGAGGGAAGGGAGGAAGGGAAGGATGGGAGGAAAGGGAAGGAAGGGAGGAAAGGGAAGGGGGTGGAAGGAAAGGAGGAAAGAGAAGGGAGGGAAAGATAGAAGGAGGGAAGGAGGGAAAGAGTGAGAATAAGAGCTAAGAGACAGTAAGGTAAAAAGGGAAGAAAAAAAAAGAAAAAGAAAGCAAGAGAGAAAGAGAGAGAAGGAAGGAAAGAGTAAATAATAAAAAAGGCAAAGTGAAGGAAAAAATGAGAATGAAAGAATAAGAGATAGAAAAAGATACATATAGATAGACAGATAAAGAGAGATCCATACATATAAACATATACATACATACATACCTAACCATACATACATACATACATAGAGCAGGAAAAAAAGAAGGGGAGGGGAGGGGGTCGAGAAAACAAATAAAACCTACATAAAAAAATAACAACAGCAAAAACAAAAGCAAAACAAAGATAATGAAACTTCGAAATCAAACAAACAAACGAAAAACAAACAAACAAACAAACACGCTGTCCAAATCAAAAGAGGGCGTGGATAAAGACGAGGTGAAGTTAGGTTAGGGTAAGGTAGGATAGGGGAGGGTAGGGGAGGGGAGAGGGGAGGGAGAAGGATCAGCTTTTGTCAGTTCTGGAATCTTGACACCATTAAAGTCTCCCAAATTTGTGGAGATTTTACCAACTACGTCTGTGTGTGTTTTTTTTTCTTTTTTTTCTTTCTTTCTTCTTTCTTAGTTCTGGGTACTTAGGATGGGCGTGAGAGATGTCTTTTTTTCTTCTTCTTTTTCTTCTGGGTGTATTTAGTCACTTGGGGTGTGAAGTGTTAAGGCTTAAGATATCTGGTTCTTATTTTTTTTTCTTTTTTTTTCCTCTGTGTCTCTGTCTCTAACTCTCTCCCCCCCCTCTCTCTTTCTGTCTCTATCTCTCTCTGTTCATCTCTTTCTGTCTCTGTCTCTCTTTATTTATTCCTCACTGTCTCTGTCTTTCTCTTTTATCTGTCTGTGTCTCTGTTTCTCTTATTTATCGCTCATTCTCTCTATATTAATCTCTCTCTGTCTCTATTTAACTCTGTCTCTCTCTCTCTTGTATCTCTTTTTCTCTCTATTTATCTCTCTGTGTCTCTGTCTCTATTTATCTGTCTGTGTCTCTGTCTCTCTTCTTATAACCTCAATCGCCCTCTCTATCCCCTTTCCTTCGCTCTCCTCCTTCTATGCCTTTCCTCTCCATCTCTCCTCCTCTCTCCCCCCTACCTCGCCTTCCTCAGCTCTCCTTCCCTTTCCCCCTCCCTCACTCCTCCTACCTCAATCCCTCCTCCTTCCTCCCCCCCACCCTCTTCCCTTCCTTCCTTCCTATCTCTCTCTCATTCCCTCTTTCTCACTCTCCCACCCCCACTCTTTCTATTTTTCCTTCCTTCTCGCATAATCTCGCGGCATCTCGTTTGCCATCAGCGAGAGAGATTCGTGAGTTGTCAATCATCCATCGAGAGTGAGAAAAAAAAACAAAAAAACTTCGTGGGTTTCAACTTCACGTTCTTTTTTTGTGTAAAAAAAATTGCTTGAAGTCAGATTTATTTTGATTCCGTTTTATTTGAGTGATTTTTGTCTATTTTTTTTACTATTGCCTTTTTTATCGAGTGGTTTATTTATTGAGCTTGTTTTACTATTTTTTGAATATTTTTACTTATATAACTGAAAGAGTCGTGTGTGCGTCAGAGAGACTGGAGGAAGGAAGGAGGGAAAGAAAGAGGGAAGGAAGGAAGGAAGGAGGAAGGGAGAGAAGGAGGGAGGAAGGAAGGAGGAAGGGAGGGAGAAAGAGAGGAAGGAAGGAGAGGAAGGAGGGAGGGAGGAAGGGAGAGAGGAAAGAAGGGAAGGAAAGAGGGAGTAAGGAAGGGAAGGCAGGAGGGAGGGATGGATGGAGGGGGAAGGGGGAGGGGGGAAGGAGGAGGGAGGGAGGGGAGGGGGGAGAGAGGA